>VZUI01044203.1:0-19468 GCA_013401135.1 Cettia cetti
AGGGTGTCAGGTTGTATTCTGACTCTGTCAGTATTTTGTACTATTGAATTTATTTTATTTTACTTTATTTTACTTCTTTTCTTCTTTCTCTTATTAAATTGTACTTCTGACTTGGGAGTCTCCCACTGGTATTGCTTTCAAACCAGCACAAAAGCTTTGGGTATTTTACAGCACATTTGAATATACTAAGAATCTGTCATAAGGCTAGATGACTGTCATAAGGCTGAAAGGCTAGATCCAGGCAGCAGACGAACTGACACTCTCTGGAAAAGATACTACCATCAAGTTCATTGGCTCTCTAATTTGAAACTATTATAATATGGGACAAGAAATCAGGGAAAAGTCATTAAGATCCTTTTTTTCCTAGAAAATTGTTGTAAACATAAGCATTTTGTTATTATGAATTCAATGTAAAAGGCCACTTTCATAAGAGGCTGAATAACAAGATGGCTGTTCTAGGCTTGAAGAGGGAAAAAAACCAAACAAATAACAGAACAAAAGATGCATTCCTTTGAAATCTAATCATTCCAACAAAAGTATGTTCTAAGCTTAGAATTTTCTCCACACTGAAATGGGCAGAAAGAAAGACTAGCTAGAAGAGACTGTTACAGATAATTGCTTCTTTTTATGAAAGTACTGTTGCTTCCTTGGGAAGATACATATAGGAAAGATGGGACAGGACTTCTGAAATCTAAAGTTCCTATTTTGGTGGATGGAAAGGGATTACGCTGGAACCTGATACCCCTAAAATCACTGTATTTCAAATTCTTCAGTCTCTTGTGCCTGTTCTTGTCATTTGATTGACCCTTGATCAAGACATTGCATTCAGAATTGCAGAGGAGAAGTGTCTAGCTCTGTTTTGGAGCTGAAGCCATGTACATGCTGCATTAAACTCACAGAAGTAAAGCTGACTAACAGGTTTATGAGCTGGTCCTTGTATTTTGGCCCTTCTTAAGTGGATTACTTTAGAACACATCTGAAGCCAGACTCATTGGGATCCACACTAGTAGCAATTTTTCAGAATTAACAGAGTCTCTGAAAAGTTTATATTCAAAGCTCTTAATGCAGCTGGGCACCTATCCCATGCAATATCTCTACACCCTTAGTTACAGAAAAATCAAAGTAGTAGAGAAACTGAAATAACCAATAAAGCTTAATAAAAACATTCCAGAGGCGCAACACAGAAATTAATGCAGTTCAAGTTTGTTGTGAATATGCAAGTGGACAACTACTCAGATTATTTTCTATTATTATCTGAATATCACATTACAATAAAGAAAATGGAGGTAACAGATTCTTAAATTTCATAATTCAACTATGTTACCACATATTTGTTTCAGACTAAAAAGAGCCCATATGCAACATCATTCACATTATATACTACAGAGTTTAGAACGATATAATAATTACATTTTAAACATGAGTTTTGACTACTTACGAACAGTAAAATTGGATCTCTCGATTGCAACAGCAAATTACAATAGCTTTTTATCAGAAGACAACAGAAGATACCAGATCTTAACAGAAGATCAAGGTTACTTACCCATTCAAATTAATATTTAAATTATTTTCAGATATTCTAATCACACATGTACTTGACCAGACAAACACTAAGAAAAGTATGTAAGTCCTTCAAAAGAGTGTTATGCAGTCACTATCCAACTGGAACCTACCTTCTGTAACAGTTAGTCTTCTTTTGTCAGACCATTCATTATCCTGAATAGAAGCTGAAAGAAAATATCAATATTGCCTTTTGGTCAGAAAAAGAGAGAGCGACAAGAAAATTTCAGAACTTTGCATGCCATTGTACCTAAGACAGGATAATTTTTCTCATTCTCCCTTCTTCCTGTTGCACTGTCAATGCACATCCAGAGTTCTTCCAGTAAGAGCTTCACTCTTCCTGTTAGAATAAATAAATAAAAATATTTATTTAAAATAAATTTATAAAATTGAACTAAGAAATTATATTTATTTTACCCAGAACACAGACATGCCTACAACTAAATACAAAATACCCACAAAAACATTAAGACAAGGCACAAGCTTCAGTGAAAGAGAAATGTTAGATGACATTTAGGAAAGGGATCCTGTACTGGCCATGTCCACATAGCAGATTAAAGGAACAGCTGGAGAATGCTTTAGCTTTTCCTTTTTATAAGGAGTACGGCAAAAATTTATAGCAGCCCCCAGAATAAAATGTAAAGCTGATTCAAATGCAGAATCAATGAAATTAAATAGCTCTGTAAAACAAATCAAGTTATGTGAACTTGGGAGAAAACCTTCTACAAAGATGTGTATCCCATTTATGCTTACTCAGCAACAATTCATCTTAGCTTTATCATTTAATAGCACCACGTATGTGAATTACCAGGTCACAACACTAGGAGGCTGTCTACAGTCCTAACAGCACCATTGCTAGGTGATGTGAAACAACCTAATTTCAGAGACAGCAGGGCAGGTGGAGAGGGAAGAACAGCCGAAAACCTCAGTAAAATACAGAAGCACCTCACCTACTTATGCCAAAACTATCATCAGATCCAACAATCCGGAACTGGTTTTGTGCAAATTCCGTAAGTCAAAGGCCATAGCAAATTGCTATTATTTTATGAAGAGGCATTTAAAAAAAAAATCAGCATATAAGAGGAAAACCTGCCAAATTTTACTAAACAGCTAGTACAAACACTAACATTTACTTATTACTAATAAATCCTTGCTCGCATTTGAAGCTCAAATTAATGCTCAGATAATAATTTTCCTATTTTGCCATTAATTAAAAATCAAAGTATTAAATTGGGTACCAATTCAGTACAATCCAAAAATAAAAGATATGCCAAGACACACAGACTCTGACAAGGTGTGGCTTTTTCAAAAAATTTAATTTCTGCAACCAACTTATTGCAAAGCAAGAAATAGAACAGTGAAGCTATTTTGCCTCAAAACAGCCTTCAGAATATCTAAACAGCTCAAAAGCAGTACCAGCACTTTAAAAGATTGCAAAAAATACAAGAAAAAAATTTGCCTAAAGTTTGGTCTTGGTACCTTAGAGGAAGTTTTGTAGTGGTTTGATCCATTAGAATTAGATACAGGTAATTTGTAGCATGTATTTTAGATCATTAGAGGGAGAAAAAAGTCAGTAAGAGAAGATACAGCTATACCTCCTGTATTTCCACTTGATTTTTCAAGTCTCACATAGAAATTTTAGCCGATTACTCTCCTATTTGGTCCTTTATGATTTCAGTGAGCTTCAGAGGGATTGTTAGTAATTTTTTCAGTGTTTGCATTCTGTTTTATAATTGCACATTAGATGACTTCACACATGCACAGGGTAGACTAGTCATTTTTATGAATCAAGAATTTTCCTTACTGAAAAACTGAAAATTGTAATCTATTACATTGGTCCTTCATGAATGTAACCTACTTGTATCAACCACATCTGCTCTTATAGAACTTCAGCAGTATCCTCTGTTTCCAAAATGCAACTCCAGTAGAGCTGCAATAAATTCATAACAATTGGTTCCACACAGAATGGACTTGCAAAAAGGCTCACCTTTGTCTATATGTGTTGCAAGATCTTCACTTGAACTCTGAGTTTCTGCATGTTTAACTATTAAAAAGAGAACCGGGAAGAAAATGTTCAAATGGAACAATACCACATACAAATTTGAAAGCATTCAAAGGTAAACACTTACATTTTCTGTACTTCTCTTTAATTACACCATCAAGTTTTCCCTGTTAAAATTAAGAAATACAGAATTTTTATGCCGTACATATTTTTTAGAGCATCAACTCCTAAAGACCATGAAATCAGTATCAACATTTCAAAGGTCATTCTTCAGCTGAAAAATTTCTCTCTTATGGTGAATTGCTATGTTTACTTACTCAGTATCCCCCCAAAAAATGTAATTTTACTGTTTCAGTATCTACTACACTAAGAGCTTCTTTCTTTCCCCAAAAAAATACTAAAAGAAGTTTCACGTAAAGACAAGGAAAGCCTTACTTGTGCTTTTTTTAGCTCCTTTTCAAGCTTTTTCTTTTCAGTTTTCAGTTGTCTGAAGTCCTGTGTATGCTTTGTTGCAGCCTCTTCATAAAAGAACCAAAATTCAATTTAGAAACTACAGCGTAAGAGGCTATTGATTTAAGTGATACTGGTCACTAGTTCGCAAATCAAATTGCCAGAAAGAAAGAGATAATGTGAAATACAAATCTACTGAAGTTATATTTCATGCAGAAAACATCTCATCCATACAAATATGTTGCCTTCTACTGCATAATTACTGTTTTGAACCACTGCAATATTTATTAGTTTTCTCAATTATATGCAAGAATGAAGAGTGGGACATCGTGTAATGGTATTGTACTGTAGAACAATATACACCAAGTGAAAAAAGGACCTAAAATTGAGGTGGAAGGGTATTTTTACACATTTAATTCTCTTATTTAAATAAGAGCTCTGGTTCAAAGATGAAAACACCATAGCCAGCTGCATTAGAAAGATACAGACAGCACTCAAGAATAATAGAGAAAAGGACCTTCTCTCTTAATGTCTAACAGACACCTGGGAAGAGTGCAGATGGGTGGAAATAGAGGGTACAGGGTAGGTGAGAACTGAATGTGAGGTTCCTAGGAAAATTCTCAGGAGACAGCTGAAAAAACTCCTGACAGTTCAACTTGATGACTTATATACAGATAGGAAAGAAAAGAAATTGAATCTTCCTGCTGATTACATCAGAAGAGAGCCTACGAAAATAAAAGGTGTTAAAAAGGAACGTTGAGTGATAGGCTAACAAAAAACCAAACATGGCAAAATTTCATACTGACAAAAGATACAAGGTTTGAGATATTTAATGAACATAGAAAAAAACAAAACAGATTAAATAGTCACTGAAATTGGACCTAACACATACTCTCTCTCAGTATTTTGTTCAGTTCTGCCAGAATTTGAGATTTTGGAGGCAAGTGTGTAAATGGAATTCCAAAATTCTCATCAAAATAAATACCCTGTACCTGTACTTTAAGATTCAGGGGGTTTCTAACACTAAGATATGTCACTCAGTTCACTATACTTTAAACTATGGTAAGCACAGCTAAAGTATGTGTGATATGAATGCAAATATCTGCCTTGCCAATTGATGATACAGCAAGTGAAGTCTCGAAAAGTCTTATGTATATCCATCCTCTACCACTGAAAGAAGAAAAACCAATGCCAGGAAGCCAATGCTTTCTCTCCATGCAAAAACAAAGCAAGCAAACAAACAAATTAAACAAAATACAAGTGCCAGAATGTTTAAAAATCAGAAAACATGCATCAGGAATACCATGTATTTAAATATGAACATAAAAATGAAGAATCCTGCCAGTATTATTAGAAAAATGGAGCACCATGTCCTGTGAAAACAGGCTTGTTGAACTAGACTGAATTAGCCAGAGGGGAAAGCATAACAAATCTCAGAAAGAATCGAAGAACAGCTTTCCTGTACAAGGAGGTATCAAGAAAATGATATGAGACAGTTCACTGCTGTATGGTAGACATTCGGCATAAACTGAAACATGGGAGTTTACAACTAGTTATAAGGAAAAACATGTTACTGAATCAAATTGCCTAGAGAGGCTGGTAAGACTCCATCCTTTGAAATTTTCATGACCAGAAGTTCCCTTCCAACTTCATCTATGTCATGTGCCTAAGATACTCAGCAGAAAACATTCTGCAGGAGGGCTGATGTAAATCAGAGACTAAGCACCCCATATAGTACTGGCCTGCCTTGCTCCTTGGGCATCAAAGTTATAAGCCACAATTCCTCTGAACAGAAAAGGAAAAAAGAGATTATGTTACTGTACTATTGTCCTACTCAATGTAGAAAGTTACCTTCAAGTTTTTTCACTTTTGTTTCCAGTTTCCTTCTCCTGTTAAAAAGAACACATTAATAGATCATTTTTTAAAAATGAAATTATGTTGCATGAAAACCCAGAAAAAAATAAATCTAGCCAGTCAAAGAAAACACACCTCCTATACCCAGGACCTGTGAGACCAATGAGTCCCTGAAGTTGAAAAATTAAATTGGTGGCATGTTGCTGACATGTTCTCACACAAACAGCTGTATCTGTTACAGAGGCAAAGTTTGCTTTTAAGAGAGTCAATCTACTAAATATACCTTTAGCTACAACTTGGAATTAAAAACAGAGCCCTAGAAAACTGGCTTCTGTTTCTTGCATTTCAGTTATGTAATGCAGACAGGTTAGTTTTACTCCTCAAAAACAATCAGGATTTGCTTACAATGACTAATATCTAAAAAATGAGGTAAACAGGAATAGCCTTCAGAATGTCTTATGTCCCACAGCTTTTTGTTTAGAACATCCAGATCCTTGACTTCAAAGTCAAACCAAACGAAAAAAGCATCCCAAAGAATTTTGACTTCAGCATTTTCAACCCTACCTTACATGTAACACACACAGAACTGGAAAAAAAAAAATAGAGAAGTAAACATTTCTATTATTTTCTTCTGTTAAATTCCAATATCCCAGAAATTGTTTTTAAACTATTGTGGTAAGTAGATGATTCTACCAGTGATCACTGATCACTTTCATGAAGCAGAACACAGTTCATCTATACCCCATTTTAAAACCTGTAGACTGAGATTTACCATCTAATCCTTTCTGGATGTTCAGGCTTTAATTAGCACTTCAGACATTAACCAGAATGTATTCAAAAACCCACTCACAAATGTATGATTGACTACCTTTTGCATGTTCAGTAGTCAAAGTATTTATACTATAAAGTAATAGACCAAGGATTCTGTGCCTTCTCAGCCTGAAGAGGTTCATATTTACTTTCCTATACGATGGTTTTGATAGTCAAGCCATAAGTGAGAATTTAATTTCTCATAAAACATCTTTACAGAAAAGAAAAAGGGGGGGGGGAGGTTGAGGTTGGAAGGGGAAAGTTCTCCTTTACCTCCGAAACAGGAGGTAAGAAAGTTCTGTTTCTCTGTAGATTATCTTCAAGTAAATACACAGAAGTACTACATCCACAATGCATGGACATTGAAAGCAAGATCACTTGACACAGGAAGACCAGAGAAGATGCTGTTTGCCATTGCAGGGAGAAGACCCATAAAGTCAAAGCTCAATTAGAATTCAAGCTGACCAGTACTCTGAAGGACACAAAAGGGCTTTTCAAAATATAACAGCAAATGGAAGATCAGAAACAACATCAGTCCGTTGATGAGGTTAGTCACATCACAAATAGGGATGCAAAGCAGAGATGATGTTTAATGCCTTCTTCACATCTGTCACTAACAACGGACCCTGGGACTCCCAGAAACCCGTGCTGGAAGACCATGACTGGCTTGTTTAGCTTAGGAAAGACAAGTCTAAGGGGCAACCTCATCACAAGTTTACATCTTCCTCAGTGGGGGACAGTGGAGAGGAAGGTGCTGATCTCCTCTCTCTGGTGACCAGTGACAGGACAGAAGGAAATGCAATGAAGCTGCATTGGTGGAAGTTCAGATGGGACATTAGGAAAATGTTCTTCATGCTCCTCAGGGAAGCAGTCATTGACACCAAGCCTATCAGAGTTCCAGAAGCACCTGAATGACAGTCTTAGTCCTACAGCTTAGTTTTAAGTAGTGCTGCAAGAAGGACTAAATATGTTTGAATAAACAAACAGACATTAAGTGCCAACATTATCATTGCAATAATATTTACAAATTAAATAATTACACTAACATACGCAGTACTATACTAATTTCATCAACGCACAACCACATAACAAAACAGATGTTAAATCTAGCAATTTACAAAAAGCAGTTTGCAGATGAGGCATTTGGGCAGAATTCCTCTTATGCTACCCATCTCAAGTTCCTATCTGATCTTTAAGATACATGCACAACTGCAGCTGACAGAATGCTATGCTAACAGAAATTGTACTCCATGGGAATTGCCATCTTTGTAGACTATTCAACTAGACAGTCCTGAGCAAGCTAACTTTAACACTGGCTCTGAGCGGCAGATTGGACCAAAGGACATGAGTGATAATTTCTAACCTAAGTTTTTTAACAGTAACTGTAGATTAACAGTAATTTTATGAACAATTCACTATTACTCTGCTTCTGAAAAAATCCAGCTTTCAAATTACTGAACTCATATGACCTACTGCTTAAAATGGCCTCAGTATCAGAGGTATACAAAACAGCTACAGCATCACAGAATTGAGGCTGAGGTTGCAAGAAGTTATCTTGTCCAACCCACACTGCTCAAGCAGGGTCACCTACAGCTCACCGCCCAAGAACATTTCCAGATGGCTTCTGAATATTTCCAAGGATGGTGAGGCCACAAGCTCCCAGGGCAATCTATGGAAGTACTCAATCATTCTCACAGCAAAAAGTGTTTCCTGATGTTCACAGGAAACATGACCTTCTTTGTCTTAGCTTGTGCCCATTGCCTCTTGCTCTGTGACTGAGGTCCAAGGAAGTGAGCCTGGTTCTGTCTTTACACACTCCCTTCAGGTATTTGTAGACATTGATAATACCACCCATAAGTCTTTCATTCTCCAGACTTGACAGTTACAGTTCTCTCCGCCCTCTATCAAAGGAGAGCTGCTCTTATTCCTTAATCATCTTCATGGTGCTTCACTGAACTCACTCCCATGTCTCTCTCTTGTAGTGAGGAGTCCAGAACTAACACAGTACTTCAGGGGTGGTGTCAGCAGTGCTGAGCAGAAGAAAAGTTGCACGTCCCTCAGCCTGCTGTCAAAACTTTACTTACTGAAAACCAAGATACTGGTAGTCTTCTTTGCCACAAGTGTGTATTATTGGCTCAAGTCATGAGAGCACCCCAAGCTGCGGTCCACCTAAGTGTCTCCCAGCACGTACTGGTATATGTGATTGTTCTTCATCAGGTGCTGGGCTTCACACTTCTCTTAGCTGAACTTCTCAAGGCTTCTGTCAGCTCATTTCTTCAGCCTGTCAAGCTTGTGCTGGATAGCCCATCAGGCACACTTGTGTTATTGGCTAGCTTGCTGACAGTAGGCTCTGCCCCATCATGCAGATCACTAACAAGATGCTAAACTCCACTAGACCCGCTATGCAGTCCTCACTGTCCCCTCCCAGGGTAGTAGTATCTAGTGGTCTCCAACTAGACTTTGCACAGTGCTCATCACCACACTCAAGGCCCAGCCATTCAGCCAGTTTCTGATCCATTATCTGCCCATCCAGCACCAGCCTAATGGGCTATGACGAGGCTGTTATGGGAGATAGTGTCAGAGATCTTACTGATGGCCTGTCAGACCCTAGCCACTGCTCTCCCATGACCTAGCAGACATGTTCATTTATAAGGTCAGGGAAGAACAACTTCTCCTTGGTGAGGCCATGCTGTCTACTCATGAGCTTTTTGTCCTTCATGTGCCTGAAAATGAGTTCAAGGATTACCTGCTCCATCACCTTCCCAGAGATCAAGGTGAGGCTGACTGTCCTGTAGTTCCCTGGCTTCTCCTTGAAGTTATGGGCAACAGACAGGGATGAACATTATATCTATACTGATAAAATACTATACTGATAAAATAAACTGCCAGCACATCAGAGTGGTCAGTTCCCTCTTAAGATGCAGTTAGCAATGGGGTTGCTTCTCTCTGCTGCTCTTAGATAGGATGATGTGCTGACTATTTCATTAAGCTCACAGTACATTGAGTACATCTATATGTGAAGTAAGTGCAATCTGGCTGAACAAATAACAACAATGCTAGTCTCCTCACACAGTCTTTAGAGTAATAATGGCCTGCTGCTCTGCTTGTGAATACTGTGTGTTTCACAAGTCATGTAAAGATACTAGGGTATATTTCTTTTGAGAAATGCTTCAGCCAATTGATCATCTCCATGGACCTTCATTAGATTCTCTTCATTATACCCGTATCTCCTGTACAGAGAAGCCCAGAACCGGGCACAGTACTCAAGGCACGGCCTCACTAGTACTGAGCAGAGGGAACCAATCATTTCCCTTGGCCTGCTGGTAGCACCAAAATAGGTTAGAAACACCAAAGTTAAAAAATTATAACCAGCTTATATGAAAGCAAGGAGTCACTAGTGGGAGTCCCATTGGGATGCGTGCAAGAACACATCAGAAATAAAAGTGGACTACAAAACCAGAAGGGTCTTAGAATTCCAATAGTGCAATCATTGATTTTCATAAATGCAAAGTGATGCGCATGAAGAAAAATAACCACAACTACCAACACTTTGCTATATTTTAGCTGGTTCTCTTTTGAGAGCGTGAGTACCTTCCCACACAATATTTAGAAGTCACAGTTCCCTGATACAGGTGATTTAAAGGATTAAAAAGCAATTAGACAAGTTCATTAGAGTATCCATCAAGAGCTGTAAGAGTTAACATATACATATGCTCCAGGCAAGGAAACCTTTGAGTGACTGTTTACTGGAAAAATAAACTTTGGAAATTACAAAGGCACAGCTTCAGAATATTCTGTACTATGGCAGCAAAAATGACTTTTGCATTTTTGGTGCCGAATTCCTCCTGCTCATTTCCAATCATGGCAGACAATTAACTATGAATTGCTGAGTTGTTATATTAAAACAATTATTTTAAGGACTGATTTTAGTACAGACCACTTTGGCAGTATCATTCCTATACCGGCCTCAGAGACTTAACAGCAAAACTAAAATGGATGGCAATAACAAAAAGCTGAGACTAAGAACTACTTAAATCTGGAAAAATCACAGCTTTTTTTCAATTTCATCCTATTCTTCAAAACTTTCATTAAACCACCACATAAAGCCACTTCATTATAAGACAATAAATTAACACTGCACTTAAGAGTGTTTGCTACAAAACTTACGATCATTCTTCCATCAACTCCTTGTTCTAAGAATCCATAAATATAAAAAATTTTGCAAAATGGAAAGCGTAAGTAGATAAGGTACACTATCAAGTTTGGAAGAGGTAAGAGAAGCAAAGAAGGGTTGGGAAAAAAGGAAGCATCACTCACAGAGCATCACTGTTTAGTATTTCTTCTTTAATTTTAATATATTCCAGTTGACTCTCCCGATAAATCTTGAGAGAACTCTGAAGAAGGAAAGCGCAGTTAAAATATGTCCATATTGAGGGGAAAAGAACAATAGATGGCAGACACCTTACCTCTTCTACTGAAAAAACAGTGCCTGGCCAAAAAGTATATTCAACAAGAAAAGAAGCAAGTTGGAAAGTGAGGTTAACCTCCTTCTTTAAAGGCAAAAGTTGAAACAAACACATAAATCTCTATATGTCTATCTTTTGAGTACATGCCTTCAACATCTAGCTGGATAGGAACTTGAATCTGAAGTCAAGAGCTTAACTATTATACAGCATATATTAATCCTATTTTTTCTGAAAAAGTACTATCAGGACATCAGATACTAATGCTTGCTGAAGGAAGTGGAATTATAAATCTAACACAGAACACTAACTAGGTACAGCAACGAATGTTACTATCTTGTCTGATACCATCATGAAAAACCTACAAGAAAGAAGGTGGGGTATTTTCTTCAGAAATTATAACAATATCTAGAAAATACATACATGTAGGTAATTTGAACAACCTAAACCTTCTTTTCTGTAGACTAAATCTCAGCTAAGCAATGGGAGAGAAATTAGGAATAAACTTCGGAAACTAATGATGTAAAAAAATGTTCAAAAAGGTAACAAAAGCACAACACTATTCTGCACAGACCATATTTCTTTCTTTCTTTTCAGTAGTACAAGTTATATTCAATGATCTGACAAGATCAGAGCAGAAAACCAAAGGAGTCTGCATGTTTCTCTCTCTCCTTCCTTCATGAGGAAATAACCAAATAATCTGATCAAAAATCGTAAGAACTACAACATCCTAAATTTATTGCCTCTCTGAAACCTAAAGTAATTAAGTTAATTTTGCCTAATTTCACCAGAGCTACCTGTCCCAATGAGCTGGAAATAAGAACAGAGCTTGTTAACACCAGCTTCATTAAGACCAGCATTAAATATATACATTTCCTTCAACAGAAAAAGTTAAAGTTATTTAAACCTTACAAGCACACCTTTTTTTCTTCCAACTCTGCCTTCAAGGAACCCAACTCTTCCTGGCACTTCTCCAAAGGCAGAATTTTCTGTAACATCTTCTCCACTTGGCAACGAAGAACAGAGATCTCTCTGAAATGAGATGTGCAATTAAAAAAGGTGTTGCCAAAAGCACAGGTGCTTTGAAACTCAGTATTCTGATTCTTCAATTAAGCATCTGAGTATTTTGCTTTTATCCTATGGAAAAAATACTGTAAGAGATACCCCAAAACTTTAGGAGTTTCAGTGTTCTCATTTTTCTACCCATCTAAAGAAAATCCAAGACCTGATTTAAAAACACTACACTGAACCCAAGGGTAGATGCAAGCAGATGGCACTGTGCCACAGAAGAATGCTGCTTACACTAAAGTGCCAGTAATAAGTGTCTCCGCATACATACACAGTGCAGTAAAGTAAGATCAGAGTCCAACTGCAGTGTTTTTCAGCAGGCAGATTGGAGTCCATAAAAATTACATGCTGCCTCTTCCTCTATAATCACCGAGTAAGCAAGCACACACTGAAAGAACTCTTTAAGTCAAAATGCTTCACAAATATGAACACCCCAAATTGGCTTACATTTAACCACCACCAAAAGATGAGCTTCACATCTCTTGGTGATTTAAGACTATCACTAGCCCAGGGCCAGGAAAGAATCCCACAGAGGTATTTCATAAAGAGGAAGGACAGATTTCTCTCCTCATCACACCTTTGCTAACTATGGCCTAGGAAGCATGGTAAAAGTACCATACTAAAAGCACAGCTTAGACCCATAGGCTGTTGCTATGATACTGCCAGACTCCTAAAACTAACCACAACACAGAAAATATAGTAGTGTATATTTAGTAAACAATATAAATCAAACTTACCGTTCAGCAAATTGAAGCTGTAATCTCTTGTTAAGGTAGAAATTAAAAACAGTTTATCAAATGTCCTTAAGTATATTTCAATCCAATTGCCACTTGCAAACAAACATCCAGTTTCCTCACTCAAAAAAAAAAAAAAAAACAACTCCCCAAGACTTGCAGAAATGTTAATATGTGCATTTCAATACATTTGAAGAACGAATAAGAATAGCTTCTTCTGTCACATGAAAAGGATTGAGTAACTCCCAGCAACTCAGACTTCAAATAGACCACCCTAAACCATATACCAGAAACAAGCAGATCTTACATAGTTTTAATACAAAGGCTTATTTTCTTTACAAAACCTACAAAATTTGTTCTTCATTAGAGACATCAGCTCATAACTTAAATAGAAAGCCTCGAGCCCTTTCATAAGACATGTTTTAAGTATATTAATCCTGTAAGAACACAAATAGAAAACTAAAGGATATCAGTGCATTTCTGTTCGTACTCTGTCAGCAAACGACTGTAAGAAAAGAAAAAATCCAGACATTACTTATTTTCTCACCTGATTTTGACAATCATGTGTCAAATGGTTGGGTATCTTTCCTTTTGCTTTACTGATAAATAGAGAAAGTATAAGATTGGCTTACATTTTCTTATAGTAGTCAATAAAACCATCAAGCAATGCAAACTTCAAATTAAGCTGCTTTAAGTAGAAAAAAAAACAACTGGCAATTACATGAAGTTGTAGCCATGAACTAACTGCAGTTTAAAAAAAATGCTTAAGTAAAGGATGTGACACATATACTAGAACACATATATATGTAATATATATAACATATTTCCAAACTTGAAAGGATGTTCTCCTAAAAAAGAACACACATCTCAGAGAAATAGTTTGAAAGACCCTAAAAGGCATTAATCTTTATATTTTTCTCCTAGCAGCCATAAAGGGTAACAAGAGGATGCAAGAGGGCCATGGGACAGCACCAAGGAAAGATACTCTTTTCTTTCCTCAAACATTATGTTTTTTAAGAACAGAAAGAAGAAATTACAAGAAAATGTAATACCATGGGAGTTACCCCAATACAAAGAGGACTGCATTACTTTCTATTACAATAGTTAAGAGTAATCCAGTAAAGCAAAAAAGGAAGGCTAAGCTGCAAAAAGTTAAAGAAGAGGCAATTTCCACAAGAAATAAGTCCACTGGCAGAAAGAAGAGGGAGACAAAGTTTAGAGGTCATACAAAAAATCATAACAGAGTAAAGGAGCTTTGAAAAAGAGTACTAGTTAAGAGACCCAGTGTTTGCTACCTGAAATACTCTCTGGAAATAGAATGCAGGACTGGCATTTAAATTCACTAAAGCCAGATTGAAACATACCTAGGAAAGGGTACATAAGAAACAAACCACTACAATTAGTGGACTTAGCATGGATATTGGGCCATAGTATGGAAGTATACATAACATATCTTGATATATTATTCCATACAATCATATGTTGATGGATTTTGTGAAGAATTGGAAGGAAGCAGAGGAAAAAAAAAAACAAGCGGTAAGAAGGATTTCATTATCATACTGTTTTGAAAAATGTTCAGCTTCGCTTTTCATATTCTGATATTTAATCCCAACAGAATTTCAGAACTTAATGATCAGACTAAATTTTTCTGAAAAAGTTCATATACATCTGTACTCAACTTTCAGTTTTCATATTCTTCACTACAGAAAAATGAAATAAGCGAGCACAATTAAATGAATGAAAGATAAATAAATATCAAATATCTGCTTCTGCCTTAAATAAAAAAATTAAATAAGTCTCTTCAGAGCTGTTTGTGCCTGTACTTCTAATAATATTACAGGTGCACAAAATAGCCCTGTTTACTGTCATTATTCACAGATGTTTTACAGAATAAATTAGTCTTACAGTTGAGATTTAGGACGTGTTTGTGCAGAACTTACTTTCATTTTGAGGAGCATTTAGTGTAATGCACTAATGAATATCCACATACCACAAATCATATTTCCTGCATTGTTTTAAGTACTAAAGAACAATAAAACCCCAACAAACAAAAACGTGTGCCATTGTACTTACTCTCCATCAATCATTTTTTGCTTCAGTGCAATTAATGCAGCTACATATTCATTTATATTCTGTAAGGAAGAGTCTCAAGTCAGTAAAGAACTTACATCCCAACAATCAGTACTGTAAATAACCCCTAATCTTATTGCTAATGTTACAGAAAATACAAAAAACTGTCATATTTTTTCAGTTCTCTTGGTGAACAAGTTACTAAATCACCCAAAGTCCATTCATTTAAATATATGCAGAGAACGCAGGCTCCACAAGGAAATACGCATCTTTAAATAACGCATTACTATAAAAACTCTTCAATCTTTGCCTTTGCAATAGATTCTGTACTAAACCCATACAACTTTTTCCCTCAAAATCCAATTGACCTTTGGCAGCAAAAAACATTAGCTCACTTGAGTCTACAGATCTTCCAGTTTCTCATCCATACTAATTCTAAGTGCGCCCTGTGAACTCTCAAAGGACCGTCTCTTCCTTTAAAGGAGAAACAAGAATAATGCAAAGCACAATACCATAAAACTACACGCTCGCTTAAGAGCCTTCAAGGAAGTAAATCATAAGTCCTTATACTGCACCGAAGCAAAGCAAAAAGGCCACGACTAGAAATTCCCTGACGGAAGCCACGAGGCACACCGCAGAGACACGAGCTACTTTTTCACACTTTGCCTGGCTAAAGCTCGACACTGCTGCTACTTTTACAGCTCCCGTTTACCACGCACGCTATCCACTTTCCCGACGGCACAGGGAGCGGTGACTGCGGTACCCAACACTTTCCAAACGCCAGCGGCCCAGCGCTGACCTACAACTCGTGCGAGAGCAAAGCCCCCACTCCAGAGTCACAGGGACGGCGGTCCGTGCCTACCTGCTGGAGAACACCGCAATTGGGGCAGGGCTCGCCGGCGGCGACAGTCCCGGCCGGCGCCGGCGGCGTCTCCCCGGGCATCATCGTGCCCACGCCTCCGTCCGGCCTCGAGAGCGGCGCACAGGCGCCGCTCCAATGCGTCACACACCGCGCCACCGCCTTAGCAAGGACCCTGCTCGCTTTCCGCTCCTCAAGAATGATGACCACTGCTGCCTGACTAGTAGCAGCAGAAAAGACAGCAAAAAGTGCTCTCTGCAGAGACCAAGCGTTGAAAGCAACTAGTGAACAGCGACTTTGCCTACTGAAAGGCACCGCTTCAGCCACGCCCTTCTAGCAGTACGGTTATTTTCTATTCCTCTAGCTGCGGGCACTTCTGGTACGAGAACTACTATGATCTCGGCACAGGCGCGGGATAGGGCAGCTTCTCGTGGCGCGAGAGGTGGGACGGAGCCGTCGCTGGGGCGGCACGTGGGGGGAACGGAGCAGCGTTGATCTCCGGTGTAGCCGCTATCACCGAACACCGGCCTCGGTGATCCGCGACGAGCCTGAGGTGATACCGAAATCGGCCGGAAAATAAACTGTCACAAATTGAAGTATCATAAAGCCGGCATTCTTTATTACAGCGTTGGACACTTCGGGAGGGTATCTCCTCTAATGGGATGTGTGTCATGAAACTACAACAGGGCATTTATTCCATCATGATTATACATATTCATTACAACTTACTTCCTAGCTAATACATAAACATCACCAGTCTACCTCCTGTTGGAAGTCCTTTTATGGTCCTAGACGGTTGTTTAAAGGGGTCTCTGATGGTCGTACTCACTGAGTGTCCCAGTATTACAGATGACCTTCCCTTGAGGCTTTTTTTTTTTTTTTTTGGGGGGGGGGCGCTGTTACTTTTTGTTACATAGCTTTGCCAAAAAATCCCACTGTATTCCTCATTCTTTATTTATCCACTGGTTCCAGCCACGTGTATCATCCTGTACATACTTTTACATTATTTTATCTTTGTTTTGTTTGTTAGTGGATTTTTTGTTAGTTAGTTTTTAAGCTCTATCTAGGAACTTAAGGGGAACTGAAAATTTCTGTTCTCTGTGTTATCTCTCAGAGGCAAGTCACGCTTGCCACCTTCTCTCTGCTCCCGTGCTGGAAAGCTGGAGCTGCCGCCTAGACAAGGGCATGCATAGCTGATGCTATTCCCTGACACGCCCCCTCACCACCCTGTTTTTCAAACGGGAGTATACCAGTTCAGCTCAGTCAGACTGCATCTTGTGGGAACATAATACTCATGGCAAGAGATCAAGCTTTTTATTTCATCCCAAGAATTTGTAACGACTTTTAAGGTTTAATATTTGGCAACACTTGTCATGACTGCCTGGATTTACCACTTACACTGAGATGAGAAGACAAAGAACTCTGCACATTTCAATGTGAATCTAGCAAAAGCCGTTTATTGTGCTTCTAAACATTGTTTATATTTAGTTCTTGTCTTGGTTTACACAGTCACACATTATTTGATTGGTTGCTTCACTTTGTTCAACGCATCTCTTGATTGGTAGCTCTATCTTGTCCATGAGGCAAGCACACATAATTTTATTAATCTAATTGGTTGATACTGAAAGTTTCATTTTACTCAGGTTGACACCCTTATGTCAGTCAGCAACTTTTCTACTTCTTCTTTCTTCTTGCAACCTCAGCTTTTTTATTCACAAATATGACCTCATTCTTTAGTTCCAGAAGATTAGGCTGGTGTCTCCTTGTTTCCCAGCCTTCAGCCTTGGAGTCAGAAATTTCATGTAAACAAAGTAATGTTTACAGAACTCTTTATCATGTTTTTACATACCTTTTTGTGAAAGGACAACTGATGGACACTTTCTAAGACCAGTGGAGTTGAAGAGATTGAACCTCAGTCTTCCAATCTGGTCTCCTTTTTAGAAATCTATATAAGCTGTAAAAAAAATTAAACTTCCTCTTTTCCCGCTTCAATTCCTTGGTGATCACTGCGTCTCCCTCGGGACAGCATTGCTCCACAGGCTGGTTCTTTTATTACATGTCCATCTTTCCTGTAAATATGACCCGACATTACACTACATCTTTCTATAGCGAATGAGCTAGGGAAAGACTTCATTATTATTATACATTTAAGCTGCTAAATTGCTACAATTAAAATTGCTGCTATATTTGACTTTGTTTTGAGGTGGTTTTTGTTATCGGCTAATTGGACAGCTTGAGCATTTATAACATGCTAAACACACAACCCTAAACAGTAACAGTTTTGGACCCTCAAACAAACATCCGCGAGTCCCTCACGACCTCAAACACACTTGGCCGAGGGTTTTAACAAAATTTTGCCACAAGTCTCACAGACTGCGGCCACAGCACAACACAAATCCCTCCGCAATGAGGGGGAGTAGCTCCGATCCCACACAGACTTTCCGCTTTTCTGCGGCTAGGAATCACTAGAGCTTAGTTATAACACCATTTCACACACTGACAATCTTAAATTTCACAAACAATATTTTCCTTCACAGTCAAGATAACTCCCACAATCAAAACCTTTTCAGGTCGAGCCGGGCTCAAACACAGTCTGAGGCTACAAAACCTGAATCCCTCCGTCGGTCGCCGAGGCGATGCTGGGCATAGTATCAAACCCCTTAGACTCGCTTGCTCCTCTCACACACAAAATAAAACAGCTCATTCACTCACAACTGTTTTTATTTAACAACACACTGGTTAAAATCCCGCTATTAGTTACACAGTCAGAATTCACACTACACCTCTCTGTGGCACACACTCCCAATCCTTCCACTCTCCCGGGCACAAGTATTCCTCCGCTGATCAGGCGGGGATTTCAAAGTTCTTTTACAACACAAACCCAAAACACACACCCCACACTTGTTACAAACTCCAAAAGCAGACAAACCAAGGTGCCAACAATGCAAACCCACATAAACACATCACATACGGCACACCAATGATTTTACTGCCTGAACACACAAACTACAGCCGATGTGCCAGGACCCCAATCACGGTCTCCTGCGACCCGGTCTGAGACTGCTCGCGACTCAGAATTCACAAACCACAATCCCCGAGCCGCTTTTCAACCACAAACTATACCGGAGCCACAACTGCTCCTAAACCACAAGGCTGGCGACGCTGCTGTTGCCGACGTCTCCCCTCAGGACACAAGGATACACCTGGTGCTATTACCGGCTCCCACCTGAAACACAAACAAGTACTATGTCCTGGGGTGACAGTGCCTCTGTATCCCAGATCGTGAGATTGTTGTGTCTGGCGGCGGTGGCCTTTCCCCTGCAGCCCCCCCACCCCGGGGCAGGCTGCTCCTGCCTGGCTTGCTTTGCTGCCGCTGCTGCTTGCTGCTGCTTTCAGCTGTTTTTTTGCTATTTTTCCGCTGGCTTTTGCTCCTTTCTTCAGCTTGTTTTCGCCGGCCGCCCCCCTCTTCCTCTCTCTCTCTCTCCCCCGTCCCTCAAGACCCAAACCGACTCCGGATCCGGTGGCTGGGAACCTGAGACCTGCTGCCTGGAACGTGAGTCTGCAGGAAGAAGCTCGGCGCCCTCCCTTCACAGCAACT
>VZUI01044208.1:0-153597 GCA_013401135.1 Cettia cetti
AATCAAAAGATAAATCTGACAACAAACAAGTACCAATATACTCATCTGGGAAAAAAAAAAAAAAAAAAAAAAAAAAAAAAAAAAAAAAAAAAAAAAAAAGGAAGGAAAAAATCCTTCCATGTGCACAGACTTCAGAGAACTCAAGCATTTTATGAAGATCACAATGATTCCAATTCAGTGCTGCCAACAGGTAAGTCAGGCCATGACTCAAGCAGAAACAGGTCCTGCTACGAGCAGCAGATCTGTAGAAAGCCATAATGCCAAAAAGAAGCCACAGCTGGTTGATGTCTGGGAATATTGAAATTCCTTTGCAGACTGGGCCAGGTGTGGTCTTAGCTGCTCTGGAACCACTCCAGAAATAATCCTGTTCATCTCTGTTTCAACTGAATGTGAAATGGCATTTTGAATAACCAGGTGGTTAAAACTTTTATAAAGTCCTCACTACATTTTGAATGTTTGAAAGTAATTGCAGCAGATTTTTTATGCACCATTTTTTTCATATAATATCAAAAGTAACACGTCTTACAGAAGAAATCCAAACGTGAAAATCACCTCAACCCATTCCACCAACCATCTCCACATTCCAGCAAAAAAAAGTTGAATCCCACTTACAAGAGAAATCAATAAATTAGTCATTAAAAAAAAAAAACACAAAAAAAACCCAAAAAAACCAACAAAACCACAAAACCAAAACAAGCAAACAAAAAGAACTCCACCAGACAAACCTACACCAAAATGTAGCCCATTGGAAATAATCACTTTAGTCTGAATCAAATGCTGACATTTAAGAAGCTGTATTATAATATTTATTATTATAAAGTCAGGTTCCATTTTCTCACATACTTGTGCTATGTGGGATTGAAATTTAATAAGAATAAATAATATACAACTCAACTACCAGTCTAGTTACTCTCATGAAATCTGTACACAATAAATCTTCTGAAAACTTATTCTTGCAAGCCGAAGAGTATCTCTGTGGGGCACATCAGCATTATTGGGTTTTTGGTCAGATTAGGGGAACCAACACAGCCAGAGGTGAAATTATCTTTCCTGCTGTCATACTACTCCTAGAGATGTCTGTGGAGTGATTTAAATTCAAACATTCCTCACAACACTAAGTCCATTCCAGATGATTAAGCCCACAACAACTGATAGTGAGAGATAAACTGTGTTGATTGAAGTAGATATTTTAGACTTTTTGAGTATGAGAAAACATATTTCCTTACTGTAGCCATGATATGTGAGGCAGAAAGAACTGGATTAAAGGAAAAATGCATCCGTTCCAGAGTTCATGACCTGATCATGCCCAAGGGATGCTCAGAAAGGTGAAGTGGAATTGGGCATAGGATGCACCAATCACTCTCAACATGACCTCCATTCACTGGCCAATATGAGCCATGAATCCCTTTTATTGATTAGAAACTCAGTTCTGAGGAAATGTGTATGTATTCACAACTGGAGTATTTCTGAGATATCAGCCCCGGTCTGATTCTCTTGCCTTTTGACAGCAAGTACAAGACATTTGCTGTTGAAATGATGGCAAATTTCCCAAGAACTTGGATGGAGGAAAAGTTAGGTCAAATTGTGCATGTTTGAAAAAATCCCTAAGACCAATGCTTTAGTAAGCTTTGCATCATTTTGTGGATCATTTTTTAAGCATATAAGCGTGTAGGTAAGGACGTTTTGTCATTTACAGGAAGAGTTTGAACACCCGGAGACAGTTATTTGAAAAATAAAGAGTCGCACAAAGGCAGGAGAGTCACATCAGCAATAATTCTGGGTTCTGTTTTCTCAGACTTTCAGAGATCTGAAGTACATCTTCAATGCACTCTGTCACCATTTGCTATACACCTGTTACTTAGCTTTTACAATAGTTGTAATTCACCCCAGGGGAGAATTATGTTTTTATGCCTGTTGAGATACTAGAGGTCAGAATTTTTCTTTGCAGAGAACACTGACCTTAGCAAGCATATAAAATTTTATTTCAATTTGAATGTGTGCATATATAGAAGCTAAGCCTTGAGATAAATTTAAAGCTGGCCTTTGGTTGTTTTGTTAATTTAATTTTGCATTACCATTTGCGTAGTTCAGCATCTCCTCGTGCTATTTCTTTGACTTTAAGACATAGAATAAGATGATAAGGGCCTTGTGAGAGTGAGTTCCCTCAGGCTGTTCCTTCAGGTGCAATCAAACTGGGTATATGGTTTATCTAATTGCATTCAGCCAGGGCTGTGGTGTGGAGCATCTGCACAGGACACTTCAGGTCTTGATTGATTACTCTGCCAGACTGACAGAGTGCTTCTCACCTCAGATAGACCAATTCCACTGAACATGCTCCAGCAATTTTCTGCAGAACAGAGTTAGTGAGGGTATTGGGTTGTTTTATTTTTCTTAACTTTATTAAAACCATATTTAATACTGGAAAAAATCAGCTGCTGGTGCATGCCAGCTAATGCACAGAATCGTTTCCATTTAAGTGCTGAATCAGGTATTACCCACCAAACCATTAAAATCTCATTGGTATCACCATAACCAGCACTCAGGATCAGTAATGAGAATAAGGAACAAGTGAACAATTAGGGCTTAAAGGAACATATGCCTCCCTGCATCTCACATTCTCTTTTTGGGATTATTCTGCTGAAGGATACAGAATCTGACTGATCTTCGAGAATAGCTTTATGGGTCATTGACATGAAAGCTAAAGGCTGTGAAAGCAACGTGCTGATGGATATTTTCCCATTTTCTGACTTGACAGAGATTGTATTGGTTTGGTTTTTTTAATTGAAAATTGGATATTTTTTTCTACCATTAGAGTATACACCAGCATGTGTCTGACAAGGCAGAAGAGGTAAAATGGAAATGACCTTGAAGACAGAATTTCAATTTGGAGGTAACTCTTTTCCACTTTAGTGATTTTTATAGAAAGTGCAGACAACAGGATTTAATCATTCAGCACTCTTACCCATACGAAAGTGATGGTGACTTATAAAGCACCATCATAATAAAGCATGAGAAAAGTATTTGTATGCAGTAGAAGGTAGAAGCTGATGAAGCACTGGGAAAGTCAGAAGTCTTTTAATCTCAAAAGGTAAATTAATAAAGACTGCCTATCAGTAAACAGGGCAGTAAAGTGCTCTAACTCTGCCAACTTCTCACATTTGTGTTGGGAGTGACAGAAACTGATGAGATCTATTTGGTAATTAGGGATGCAATTTCAGTTTTAACAGCTTTATGAGTATTTGATATTAAATACCTGAAACATCAGCAGTGCCTTGTCTCTCTGTGTGATTATGTCACAAGCTTGAAGGAATCCAAATCACCCATTATTCCCAGAGTACTTGATCATATTTTATGGGTTTTCTCCACTAGAAAGTCAGGTGCCAACATTTTCAGCATTGAGATTTTCATATTCAGTGTCTCTAGATGTTGTAAGGGATGTTTTCAAGTGGACAGCTATTCCAGGAAAGGAGAGGTGAGTGCAGTTTAAATGTGCATGTTCCATCTGCAAATCATAGGAGATGGATGTGGTATCCCTGCCCTTTTAACCATCACTCCTTCTCAATCTGTAGCTATGGGAGTGCACTGGTTTAAACTGACATATGCAATGAATTTCACTAAAGACTACTACTACACCACTCATAAAATCATTAAGCTGCAGTCAGCCTCTTAATTTTATATGTTAGCCATGAATAGTCAAGTCTTATTTGTTAATTGTACGTGGTAAGCAGAGAGGGAAGGCAAAAAAAGAGGTTTTGCATGCAAGATTCTTACTGAGATTTCTTACTGATGGGAACAGAAAGAAAGAACAACTCTGATCTCATGCAGGAGAAAAGTCTTCAAACGCTATTTTCTCATTTTCCTCTTCAAATTGTGGCTTTTTTATGTGGGATTTAAGTGACATTTATTTAAATGTTCTCAACAGGTGAAGCGACAAAATATTCCGTGGCAACTGCTGGCTCGGTGTCGGGTCAGCTCTTAAACTGTGAGGAGCTAATCAATGCTGCTCCAGCATTACAATTAAAGAGGTGGAAAAGGCACTATTGCTACAAGTTTTCACTTACGTGATCCCAGTGAGAAGGAATAAATTTAACTTTCATCTCCCTTCCCATTTTTTCAATTCCTTTGAAATACAAAATTGTACATATTTTTTGAGCAGAGACTGCTCCCAGGAGCTGACCTCTATTTGTCTGTCCTTTCAACAACTTTGGAACACTCCAACTATGATGTCACAATTTTTCCACTTCCTTTTCCACATGAAGTTCATATTCCATTACATCATGGTTGAAAGACATTTGTAAAGTTATGTGATTATCTAATGACATCTAAAGGTTCCCCCTTCGAGAAGGATCTCTTCTGCAGCCGAACCATCCTACAGAGTGCAAACCTCCCAGAAAAAGCTGCCCCAGAATACACTTTTTATTTTAAATCATCCCATGTGCAAGAGAGCACTTTTCAGACACCCAGGAGCTACCTTTGGTTACCAAAGGTAGCCAGTTTTTCTTGTTTCCAATGTCATGTCTTAAGATGGGTCTGGACAGTAAGACACCAGTTTGAAACTATTTTTTTAAGTTTGGAAGACAGAAAGTAGTGCTAATAAATAGAATTGAAGAGACGGTTAGGAATTTCATTGAATTTTGTTCTTTAAAATTTGTTTTGCCAAAAAATAGCAAGGAATAAAACACAGCCTATGTATTCACATTTTTGGCACTCTTCAAAGATGGGAAGAGGATATGATACTGGAATCTCAGCAAACTCAGAATTTCAGTTAGAAAAGGATTGCTAAACATCACATAAGATACAAATATATAAAAAGAATCCAGGCTTCTGCAGAATAAAATTTAAAATGCAACTTTTTCTGAGTTCATCCAGGTAACCAACAACCTTACTGGGAGTAAGAACGTCTGCCACTGCTGTTTGTACTGCTCAGCACACGAACTGAACAGGACAACTCACAAAGTAATTGAGGTAACAGTTCTGCTAGTTGACATTTTGTCAAACAATACACGACACAGCCCTGCAAAACCTTCATCTCCATTTGACCTAACAGGATCTGACATTTGCTCCAGCACTTTTCAATCTGGTGCCATAGCACACGAGAGGCTGTCACTGCCCTGTGCAGGGATCTGGGTTGGGTGGTTGTGATCACAAAGCTGATTCCCTGCTACCACACTGACACTGAACACAAAGGGTAACTTAATATTAATCATGACTTTACACTGGTGATCAGGGACAGTAAGTAGAAGAAAAACATTTTATCTGCCTTAGGGTTTGAATTCATGGGACTTTTGTGCTGCTTGCTGCCCTCACAATGATAGCTCTGAAACGAGGCTCAGCAGCAGCCCAGCTTAGGTTTGTGAGCAGCAGGACTAAGTGTCAATCCTTCCAAACAGAGCAGTACTGTTAACCTGAGACAAGTGCTTCATAACATCAAACATCCTGATCCAGGCCAGCATTAGTGTGAAGAGACCAGTTTCCCTCTCAATGTCATCCAGAGCTTATTTGCTTCTTTCATCTTAATACATGACATTTATACATTGCCTATCCTTTGGGCCTGAATCCTGCCAGCAATTTCTACAGCAAAGGCAGGCAAACCCTGTAATCCCCCATTTAAAGGATTTTTCATAGCCTTTGCCAGGGGAGGATGACATTCATAGGAAAATGCTGAACTCTACAAGTACAGAGGAAGCTCAACCTGTGTTCAGTTGTCTATCAAAAACAAAAGGAAGGGGGTAATTTTGGCTACTGATCCACTCCAGCAGCTGTGCAGACAACGGGCCTGAGTGCTTGCATGTGGAGAGGAAACACGAGCTCTGCCAGCAAAGCCCTGACAGCTCCTCTGCAGGGAGCAGGCCCTCAGTGTGGAAGGAGCAATTCCATCAGAAGGAATTTGTAGTCTCTGTTCCAATGTTTGTGGCTCTCCTCCCACAGTGCATGGACTCAGCCGTGTACAAACACTTCCACAACAGAAAATCATACACGTATAGATGAACATTTGCACTTAACACTGTAGTTTCTAATGAGGGTGAAAGCATTACAGAAGAAATTCTCCTTCTTCCAGAGATGAAAATGACAGGTCCCATCTACAGCTCCTAGCCCATTTATATTTTCATTTACAGCAATAAAGAGGCATATAATAAACCACTCTGTGAGGTACACTAGCTCCCATGCATTAACTTCTGCTCTTATATTCAGAGAGCTATTAGCAGAAAGCGTAAAATTTCTTGCTTTTTGCTGCTGTGGGAAGAGCTTACCTTCTTAGAGCCAAACTTTAAACCTTCTTCTCCCAGGAAATAAATTGCTCATCTACCTGATTGTTTTACTAGGTTGGCCTTGTGCCTCACATTCCCTTGAATAATTAATTTCATAAAGTAACCTGCTGCCTGTTCACTTCACTATGTGCATTTTTCAGTTCCCACTGAAAAGGATCATTTCAGTGAATGATGGGTAAGAATTACACATCACAAGAGAATAAGGACAGATAAACAAAACCTTTTATAAAGAACACTGTCATTTATACTAGTGCAAATTCTGCCTCACCTCCCAAACCTTTAGTATAATTTCTCTAAATTCTGCATTGGAGCTTGTCCTTAGGACCTAAATTTTTGGACAAGATGAAGGAAAATGCCAGGAAGGTACTGGACAATTATAACCCTTTAAAGGGTTTTGTTTATTCACTTTGCCACATGTTACTTCAGCCTGGCTCCCCACTTTGGCATGAGTTTTCCCCTTAGCTCCTCTCCCTTTCCCCCTCTGCCAAAACCCATGCAAAAAAGGTGCCATAACTGGAGGCACCAGCTCTCAGGTGGATGCAGAGTAAGGCCTTATTCCCCTTGTTACAGACCAGGGAAAAAAATTCCCTGAAATTCAGCAATCTCCACTGCAGAGCCAAAGCTGCCATTATCATCAGACCTTGGGAGCAGCAGGGCTATCACAGGGGGTTACTCAATCAGCTGGGAGTGGATTTATCACCAGGGTTTGTCCTCTCTAAACTGTATTTATTGGCATCATTGACTGGGATTCCAGTGGCTAAAATGCCAATCTGCAAAGGGAATTCTGATCCCTGTCTCAGTTCTGATTCATGTGCTGCACGTCTACCATCATCACCTGGTGCCTTTGCCTTGTTGAAATGCAGTGAACAGCACCAACACTAATTGTGATTGTGGTCATTGCATCATTGCTTCTGAAAGTGTACTAAAAACCAGAAATCTGTGCATTTTCAGGGTTTCCCCCCCCCCCCCTTTAAGTAATAGTAAAGATGTTGCAAAAAGATGCTTGTGAAATAGAGGGTTAGTAAAAGGAGAGAAAAAAATTAAAAACTGCAGTAAATACATCTCATGCCTCAGCGAAAGAGACATGAGATGTATTTACTGAAGTTTTTAATTTTAAGAGATTTAAAATCTATTTAAAAGATAACAAAACAAAAAAAAAGACAAAACACATATCAGTGTGCTCAGTTACTGGGATGCTACTGGTGCCTACAGGGAGACACTAAAAATGCAGAGCCTGAGGCTGGAAATAGCAAAACACCCATCTGAATAATAACCTAGGAACAGGAGCTCAGTTCTCAGCTGGCATGCACACAGCCAGCATCCAAACCAGAATGGGAATCAACACAGGAGGTACAAAAATCCTCACCAGCCAACATGAAATTCATGATTATCTGCTCTCCATGTTGCAGCAAAACTGTTACATGTGAAGATTTTCCTCTAAGGTTTTTTCAGCCACACTCACACAGAGAAAACATGATGCAGCCTAAAATCCCCAGTTTAATGATATCCTAATAGTGGAAATCATTTTGCCTGCCATAGGATTCCAGATGAAATAAGGATTTCAGGCTGAAATTGGCCTGGTGTTCATGAATAACTCATTCTGACAGAACTTGCTGATTTATGGGTTCAAGCACACCGTGCCAGCCCATCACAATGCACACACAACCCTCCTTTAATAATTTACAACACTGATGTTTGGAGTCTGGGTTCCCCAGCTGCTAATGCCTTTCTCACAGTGGGGTAGAATGGATGCTCTCAGTTTGCTGAACTGTAAAATCAAACAGATTACGATGTGTCCATGTGAAAAATTAGAGATATCAAAATTCGGATTTTTATGTACACACTGCAGCATCTTAAGAGGTTTTAGTAGACAATATATTGCACTATTATATCCAAAAAACTAGGGTTGTTAAACAATTCTTCTATTCCTGCAAAAGTTTGAGTTATTTAACACAACACTCTTCTTCAAACTCCCCTCTCCAAAAAAAAAAAAAAAAAAAAAAAAAAGCTCAAAAAACTAAAAACCCCAACAAAAAAAATCACAAAAAATCTCTCCTAAAACAAACAAAAAAAGTCATGAAAATCCCAACCTCACATACATTCATTTTAAAGTAGTGGTTTTGGAAAAGTCAGTTCATAGCAGTTGAGGATATACTTACTTAAAAGAATTATGATAGGAGAAAAAGGGCAGGAAAGATCCCTTAATGCTTGTTTCTTTATCTCCCAATGAAAATCTCAATTCCTTTAAAATCTTTCAACAGCATATACACCCTCCATAATTCTACTCCCAGAGGTAACCTTTACATTAAAGAGTCGAAAAAATTGCTATTTCTGTAAGACTTCATCATCTAAGCAGAACTATAATTTTATTGTCAAAGCAGCTGTAGAGTACATCAGGAATAAAACATAAGGTTAAGAATTGTATTTCCTCAGGCTGTTAAAATACAGAAAATTAATTAGGTGCCCAGTTATTCCTGAGGTAAGGGAGGACACACGAGCCATTTGTCTAATCTTACCCTTATTTTATGCTTTTAGCAGATTAAGATCTTCCTCAAATATTGTTTTTTTGTTGTTGTTGTAGTCAGGATTTCCTCAATGCCACAGATCAGTTTATCCAAATCATTACCAGAAAGCTCAGTGTCCCCATAAAACTGGTGTTGGGTTACAGCACTAATAGAAACCTTTCTGTTAGTTATGATACAGCTGAATATTCACTGAGAGCTCCCCTCCTTGCTTTCTCCTCCTCTGTGTTTTACAATGCATTTTCATGTGACTTTGAACTGTTCTATTGTGGTCTTTTAATGCATTAAAGAAGATATTTCCATTTAAATATAAATCTATAGCATCACTTTGCTACAGTTCATTTAATAATAACAAAATGTGTTTTCCTGACTTCTTTGGCTGCCAGAGTTTGTTTTATTCCTAGAAGCAAACAGCCCAGACAGCAGATCTATGAAATCATTTTTTACCATGGAATAATACTGGACACTTGGAAGCAATAGATAATCTTTATGTATGTCTTGACTCATTTCTAGCTTAAAATGAGGAAATTACTTATGTGCTTTTATATTTTAATCAAAGCTTAAAAGATAAAAGCTACTCAGTTTGACATAAGAAATTGGCACCAACTCATGTCTGACTCTTCTTAGAATGACCTACGCTGCTGACAAATACCATTAAAATAATATCACCGTTAGTTCAGTGCAAGAGCCTTCATCCTCTAAGAAATGGAGACAAATGAAAGATTAAAGTAGCCCCCACAGGTGACTTTAATTTACAGCCACAGCTGATCTTGGTGAGTCTTTGGTACTTTCATCCCCTCTGTGCTCCAACTCCGCCAATCCATTAAACAGCTGGAAAATAGTTATTTGGGAATGCCAAGTGACTGACAGAGTTTGGGAAACAAAAATTAATCAAGGGAGAGATACACCAGAAGTAGAACCAGGTCTCTGCAAGGAGGTCAATACATGATTCACACTGATGCTGTGCAGGAATGTACACAGCAGCTCGCTTGAGTAAGCACTCAAGATGCTCCTTTTATTTTCCACTGCTGATGCATCAGATCTGTGCTAGGAATGTCTGTATAAACTGGAGGTCGGATACCAGTTATTCCACAGGCTCCAGAGGAATAATCCAAGAAGCATGGAATTTTCTCCCCCCTGTAGTTCGTGGTCTTAACTTCCCTGAAGAAGTGCTGAGAGGTAACAGTAACAGAAGTTTTTCTGAACAGCACTCAAAGTGGGTGGCTTTTTCTACTTTCTGGTGTACCAGCCTGAGTTATTTTTGGTGGTCCTATTGTTTTCTGGTCTCTTTAGGCTCTTCTCTTGTCAGTAAACATCCCTTGATAGTCAACACAATTCCTTTTGCCATGTTGTCTGACCAATATGCAAAAAAAGATTTATAAAAGTCATCCAGCTCTTGATAAAAGTTTGCACAGTTTAAAGATGATATGCTTATGGAAGACAGCAGCTGCTGAGGGGCACACTGTACAAGGACCTGACTGAACTTTAGCTGAGACAAAAGCTTCAGCCTGCCATCTTTGTTGCTTTAAAACACACTTTCTAGCAATAATTTGAGAAAGGCCCAAAGAGCAGGTTTACATAGATTAAGAAATTTAAAACTTGTTCCATGGAGTTGCAGGAACTCAACTGTGGCACACAGACAACCCAGGGAGATACTGAGTTCTGAGATTATGGAGTGTGCACTTGTAAAATGCTGACTCCTGTCACATTCATTTGAGAAACCTCAAGCCCCAGTGTGCTGCATGTTGATAATCACATCTGAAGTGCCACAGTGTGGGCAACTGCCCTGTAATACATCACTTTTCTGTTTAGTCAAAAAAGTGATAAAAAGGGTGCAGAAATATAATAGGTGATACATTTCATTTTTAGCTCTTTACAGAGGGAAAAGAACCTTTTAAGGGCTTCCAAGCCATCTGTTATCTGAGCCTGTCAGATTGCTACAGATGAGGGACAGTTTACTTTTTAATACTAAAAGAAATTTATAGGAATTCTGAGGGAAGTGCTGTTCAAAACATATGGTAGCATCCATAATATACCTGTTTTAAGGCTCAGTACTCATTACTTTGTGGATTTAATCATTTGCCCATTATTAGTCTTTTTAGCTGCAAGGTAATCATCAGATGTGTTTCAGTGAAAGCTGTGCAAGTCAAAATGATTTAATCTAGAATAAAAACGAACTACACATTTTATATAACCAATAAATAAAATCTGAAAATATTATCTAAAATACTAAAGTATTACAGTAATACCATTTTCTTCAAGTACCATGTTCTTTAGCAGATTTGCCAGCAGGTTGAGGGACACCATCCCTCTCCCTGTTCTCAACACTGGTGAGGCCATGACCAATGCACTGTGTCCAGTTCTGGGCTCTCCAGTAGAAGAGAGCTATGGGCACGCTGGAGAGAGTCCAGTGAAGAGCAACAAAGAGGATGAAGGGACTGGGGCATCTGTGCACTCAGGCTCATGCCAGAATGCTCAGGGGTGATCTTATCCCTGTCTCTAAACAGCTGAGGGGAGGCTGAAAAGGGTAATGTACTACTGGACATCAATTTATCCTCCCTTCCCAATACTACCTGAGCAACAGAAAAAGAAATATGAGATTTGCTTATTGGGTAGAATTCTTCCAGCGGTTTCCAGCTTCAAATCTGTCGCTGAGTAATTTGTTTCTACAACTTAGATTAGTGGGATACTTAAATGTAATTAAACTGAAATCAGGTTAACTTTATAAACTATTTTAAATTAAATGTAACACTTGGCATGGCTATCATTGTTAAGGAGAAAAAAAAAAGTTTGCAATTGAAAATATTACTGAGATCCTAACAGATCTTATTATCAGTGACTATCCCTACTTACTCCTCTTTCAACATAGGACAAGTTGTCCTCTAAAATATTATCTATCTATTGATAACAGAGGGAGTCTGGAAAACTATCTTAAGTCTTTTCATCTTTAGATAGCTACTCTAATATGTGGTGAGATTTCTTCTGTCCTTAGAATAGAAAGCTGCCTTGTACATTGTCAAGTCCTCTCCTTCAAGCATTTCCCAGCTCCTCACCCATAATTATTTTCTCAAGTGCCTTTCTGACAGAAACCACTGCTGAACTTGTTCCTCACCAGTAAACCCCCTCTGCATCATCTCACATAAGATACTGGAGGTGTCATCTCCTTCTGTAAACTCACTCAGCCCAGAAATCCATTTACACTTGTAAAGTCTCCAAGTACTTTAAGCATAGACACGCACTTAGAAATCATAAAAGCTTAAAGAAGTGTGGGCTGAAAGAGATCTCTGGAGGGCGTCTGGTCCAACTCCTTATTCAAATGAGGCAGTGAGGAGATAGAGAGGGTTTAGGAGGTGATCATTCACAAGAAACAGCTCCCACAGACTTACAGAACCCCTTTATAACACCATGAATTCAGGGTTCTGAGCCTCTCCAGCCAGCAGTAATTCTTCTGGCAAAGTGGTGCTTTAGGACCTACAGTAATTACTGTTAGTGGGGGTAAACCACAGATTCAGCAGTTGCACAGATGAATCTTTTCCAGATTCTATAGTATTGTAGGAAATGTTCCTTTTAACTGCCCCAGACAATGATCAGTTCTCTGACCTTTCATCCCCACATATGGGAGCATAGCCTGCAACCAGGCAAGCAGGTACCCATCTTCATGAATATTTAAGGTCAAAATTCCAACCAGACATCACCAGGCAAACTTTCTGCCCTTAATTTGTATTGTGGAAGGAAATGCTATATCCAATTTTTTTTTTTTTTGCTTTAGATGGAAACTTAAAAATATGAAAATCTTGTATACAAACAGGGAAGGATTTGTTAGAGCTGCACGAAACAAGCAGACAGGCACAGTTACATACTACAGCAATATCTCTAAACCATTATGCTCCTACATAAGAATATTCACTAGCTATGCTTAGGAAAAAAAAAAAAATGTTTTGTCCTTCTGTTAGCAAGCAAAAAGGCATCCACCACCCCGAGCAATTCTGAAGGAGCAATAAGGGATAGTTAGCAGGCCATTTTCAGGACCATACCTGGAGGTTTCCATCAGTTATACTACTATTGCTCTCAAGAGATGCATAACTGATTGTCTAATTGCTTAGGCAATGTCTTGAAAAATTACTTATTAAGCAGAAAATATGCCAATAGTAATTCCATGCTCACAAAAGCCAATGTGAAAAATATTTCAAAAAAAGCAATTACATAACTGTCTCCAAATTGCCGTCATTAGTCATTCCCATCAGAAAGCTCATTCTTTCACAGAAATCCTCTGAAAAGAAAAAGTGTTTGCACCTCAAATTACTGCTTATTAATGTCTGGTGAAAAAAGGTGAGCTGGAGGGAGGTGCATGTGAATTTCTCCTGTAATAAAAGGCCTCTGGCAAGTCCCATGGTGAATGCCATGACCCTCTGCAGCAGTTTGCAAAATTCTGAACTGGCTCAAATATGAGCATATTGCTCTACATGGATGGTTCAAACCCTGTATCACAGCTGAGTAGTGACAGATTGGAGCTCCTTGTTAATGAATTGTTCTGTTTGTAACACCTGAACAGGCTCAGACAGATCCCACTCATGTGGACATGCTCCGTGCCTGACATCTTAGCTTCTAAAAAGATTACTTCTTTTTCCCCTTAGGTGAAGGATATTGCAGGGACAAACAAAAAAGGAGCTCCAAAGTATTCAGCAAACAACAGTGGGAACATAAGCAAACACAGACTACCTAACTTGTATTCTTATGAGAACTTGTTACAAAAATCATTGGTGACTGATTTTGAACAGATTATCCTTTCTTTTTTAGCCTATAAACCTCCAACAGAAGCCACAGGAACTCCACAATAGAAATGCGTGGTCAGATGCAGTGAGTTAGATGAACATCAGGTAAAACACTGCTAATTTGTCATCAGTTTTGTTTAAATGCAAATCTACCTGGCCTCTCTCCTTAGCTGATTAAGAACTGACTTTTTCAAAGGTCAGGGAAAGGACCAGAGCACCTGTGTGCAATCCAGCATTCATTGTATTACTCCAGGTTAATTTACCAGAGGAAAACCACCTACACCTTCAAATGCAGTGTAGCTCACATTAGTGACCTAAACATGTTTCTCCCTCTCAGATGAGACAAGGGCTTATGAAAATTTGAAGTCCTGAAGAATTCAAATCTTTGAGGAAACGTAAGAATGGCAGGCATTTTCTTTAAAGCCAATCTCTGCTTTTGCAAAACTTTCTCCTAGTATTTTCAATATTGTACAGTCAGCTCATTTTAGCAGAGGAATAGTTTAGTCTAGCTCTTTGAAGGCATGAGAAATTCAGGAACTTATGAAATATTCTACCCAGAGATAGGTCAGCCATTTGCTTTCTCAGGTGTTACAACATTTTGTACTCCAATATTTTTCCTGTCACATAATTTTACAGGTAACATCTGTATTATAAATTCAGTATCAGGGTACCTTCTCCTGAGTTTGCTGTGCCCTGATGTACTTCCTTGGACACATTACTTTTTTGCAGTGGTCACTCCTAATTATTCTGGCCATCAATAAGAACTGTGTCTGGTGATCATTCCTGTGCAGCTGAGATTGATTGACAGGCTGAATCCTAAGTGAAACAGGCTATGAAGCACAGTGCAGTCTGACGGAACATAAAGCTGATCACATAGTGACCATGTGTGCAAATATTACCTGAGCTGTGACTATGAGCTGCTGTGGAGCAACCTGTGTGATAAATACACCATTTCTGGTAATACATTATAGTAATGAATTGAGCACAGCCTTCATATATCAAACTAATTATCTAGCACATACAGAATTGGTCCCAGTGCAAAATTTTCCTCAAAAATTTCACTTTTAACTTAAGAATCCCCTGGCAGGTGGTGGTAGAAAAAAAAAAAAAAAAAAAGATGTGCCAGATTTGTAACGGGAGGACATTTATTCCAAAACTTTATATATAGATGGATTGAGCATGAGAAATCTAAATATTTGCAAAAACTACAGAATGATGCACATGACAATAGGGTTTTACTGTTTTGTGTGTGTGTAGAGGTGTTTAGCTTTGTGGATTTTTGGGGTTTACTTGTTTGGGTTTTTTTTTTGTTGGTTCCAGGTTGTTTTGTGTGGGTTTTTTTTTTTTTGTTTGTTTTTTGTTTTTTGTTTTTTGTTTTTATCCAGCTGTAGACGTCTTTCAATAAACTGAGCAACCCTGATACACTTCCAGTCTATGATGGTATTACCAGCATTCAGCAAGATTCACATTCACAGAAATTGAAATAAACCCAAACAAATGATAAAGCATGATTTAGGGCAGTTGTAAAACCTGACATGAAGCTGCATCAGTAGCTGTTCCACGCAGACAAACTCAGCAGAGCAAGTGGAAATTCAAGAGCAAGACATTCTCCTGAACTGCATCTTTATGCCAAGCCCCCCAAAGGATCACAATAGTCCCACATTAATTGACTGAGAAAATTACTAAACTGTATGCAATGAGCTAACTTTTAGCAGAGACAACAAAAGCTTTTGTCTCAGCTTTCATGTGAATTAAAGCAGGCCCTAGGTGAGTATTTCGATGTTTATTTCCTCTGCAGGTTTTATAATAAAATCTCTGCCCTCCAAAAGGAAGAAATATTATTTAATCTTTCGAGGGTATAAAATTCAAAGCAAACAGCAAATTCACATTTGCACAGTTAAGAGTCTTAGAACTAATCTGAAGTATTCTCCTGCTGACACTCTTCTGCCATGAGATTCCATAATGAACTAAACTGTATATTTTTATACTCTAATTGTTAACATAGGTGTGAACCACTGACATCCATCTTCAATCTTAGTTATTGTTTGCCTTTGACTCCCTTGAAAGGTAAGTATAGGCAGAAAAGAAATCCTCAGAAAAAGGGAAAGCAACATAATTGGAGTCCTTTTTACATATTTAATCTATGTGTGATGCACATTTTGTGAGAAAATGGGAGTTTATGAGCAGAGTCTTACTACCTGTATCACTTCATTATATGGATAATGCAGAATTCCTAATTCTTTCTGCAGTTCAAGGAGAATATAAAGATGCTGTACATCAGCTTCACATCTGAGTGTAGAACTGCTCAGCCCCAAACACTTCTCATCTTCAGACTAAGATTATTGAACACGGCATTGCCTCAAACCACTCCACACTTTGGAATAATGCAGATATCCACTTTGGTGTTAAAAGGGAACCTGAGCACTTTGCCAGTACTGCTGCCAACTGAGACTGGTCAGAGACAGATTTGACAGGTCGCCACTCAGCTGTCAGCTCACTGAAAATCCCCTAAATTTTGTGCTTTTGATTACACTATCTGTAATCTACTCTCTCTGAGACTGAGGGAAAAATTCATCACAGACTGAGAGGATTGAAGACACTCAAGAAATCTTGCTATTTATCTTCCTCCAAAGCAGCAGCACCTATACTTGCGATCCTTCATGACAGTTATTTTTCTAACCTATTCTCAAAAGCCCTCAAAGTTGGCAGCAAGGTTGCATATTTTCTAGCAGGTCATTATACAAGCCTTTCCCTTTAGTGGTTCTTCCCCCTGCACCTGCCTAACAGGAGTTTTCCTAGACACCAGCTGAAGTCTTTGCTTTGCAAACAACACCTGATGAGTAGGGAAAACATTTTTCTTTTATATGTTCACATACAGAAGGTACTGTACTTATTGCACCCCAACCGATTAACTCTTTCAGAACAGAGAAACACCTGGAAGATCACACTGTCAAACCAAACAGCCAACTACCACAATATTTTTCTTTCCAATTGCAGACAGTGACAAATGGGTTAGAAAAATCATGTGAAAACTAATGTGGGAAGAGAGAGACCTCCCTTGTACAAGTCTCAACTTGTCAACAACTGCAGTGCAGAGATTCCTGACATTAATTTCAAGATTTTTACATTTTTCCAACCTGATAATGTTTTTGTTTTTCAAAACATCCTTTGAAAGCTCTGCAGTTACTCATTGCACAAAAAAGTTGAATAATCATCCCATAATCACCTTTTCTGTACTACTGAAGATTTCATATTCTCTGTCACATTTTAATTACAACAACCTCAGGTCATTCTGTCACATCTCATAATTAGTGGTTTCAAAGTATCCTTGAAATCCTGCATCCCAACCCATAATGCTGGCACACAGGATTAAGTGGTGCAGGGTTGCTGGCTCATTTTTGACACATTATTTGTGTGCCAGAGTAAAACCATGCATTTTTCTGTAGTTGTTAACATCCTTTAAATGTTTTCAGACTGTATTTTAAAATTGGCAAAAATAATTTGAACTTTTGCTCTCTCTTTCAGTGTACCTGCAGCCCTGAAAATCACTGACTACAGTATTGACTGGTCTCAAATCCAAGAACTCCAAGAAACTTCTCTTAATACATTCTTCTGTTTTGAGAATAAATCTCTGGGAACTGCTCTCCATATGTTTTTCAAGACAGTTTTGTATCCACCTTGGCATATTTTAAATTATATTTAGACTATGGATCCCTGGGCTGCTTTATGAGAACGTCAGGTGAAAAGATTTACTAAAATTTACTAAAATTTACTAAAACTAAAATTTATTAAATACTAAAATTTACTAAAACTAAAATTTACTAAAATTACTTACTAAAAGTGAAAATTCATGAAAACAGAACTGGAGTTTTGACACTCTCCTTTGTCTTCAGCACTTCTTACAGTGTTGTAGAGGGAAACTGGATCAATTGACCTAAATCCATAACAATTATTCACCTCCTTGTTTTCTGGTAATAACTTATTTTTCTACCTATTTTTTTTAGAAGTAACCTGAAGCTAATCCACCCACAACTCCCAAGATTTCCTCCCCTCCCAGCTTTTTTTCAAAGATCAAAAGCAAGTTCTCCCTTTGCCAGTCCTCTGGTTACTCATTTATTCCCCAAACTGCATTTAGAGATCATTGACACTTCTTAAGTACCCAGAATGAAGTTTACTAAGTGCAGATGTTTAAAAGCCTCTAAATTATAATTAGAAAATGCTAATGTATTCTGTGCTGAGGGCTTGTGTGTTTCTCAGAGGCTGCCTCTGTGCAGCAGCCCAACTATGGCTTGTGGTTTTTTTGCCCCTAAACTTGGGAAAAATGGTGAAAATGCTTTAGCCACACCAGCCTATGGATCTGCTGTTTGTGCCCCTCTTTTGAATAACAGCTGGATACTTTACCAACCTTTTTATTGTTACTAACCTGCTTGTAATTCTCAATGCCCCTTGGCTACTGTGTCTTCTTCTGTGCTTTGGCTTTTCTCACTGGTTATTTTTATTCTTTCTCCTGTCACTTCTCAAAGTGACTGTGCATGTACACATGCAATACACTGGTGTATTTGTTAGATTTCTTCATTCCCACTTCCAAAGAGTGAAATTGTTTAGCTGGACAGAAGCTGCTTTGCCAACTTAAAAACAAAATGCCCTAAACAACACAATAAACCCAAGTTTTGGTTCTTTCAGTTTCATAATAGAAGTTAATTTTATTTTTCCTTTGATACCTCAGGCTGGAAGAAGTGATTTTCAGATCTTACTGTTTGAATCCATCTGGATTCTAATCCCAGCTTTCTGCTATAGAATGATACAACTTAGCCATTTAATATAATATTAGAAGCTTTAGGAAAATACTTTGACAGCATCAGACCAATTGGGGGTTTTTTTTTTGGGTATTTTTTAAGCCATAATTACTACATTTGTAGTAAATGTACCCTTGGAGGACAAAAATATCTCCTGTGCCTTCCTGCCCCACAGTTTCAAATAAAGACAAAGAATCACAGTGAGGATGTGTCAGAGGTGTGCTGGCATTATTACACCATCCCTTATTGGAACAAGATAGTTGAGGCAAGAAATCATAAAAAAGGCATAAAAATGTGAGTGTCAAGCAGAAGATGAGTAGGGAAAAACTGATGTTGGCTCCTTCCAGAGAAGAGCTACTGACCATAGATAGACCAATCCAGGTTAATGGCAAAGCAGGAGAAACAAGTCAGAAAGCTGCTTTTTGTGCATTCACCTCAGCTGGGGAATCCCTTCCAAAGAAGGCCGTAGATGCTGGAAGCTTAAACACTCCAGCAGGGATTGTGCAAGGTTTTGAATAAAACGTTTGGTGAGGATTGCAACAAACACAGAAACCACTATGTTTTCTGGAAGAATTTGACTTAAAATATGGCTGCAAGCAGGGAGCACTTAACATGAGAGCTTGGTTCCTCTGCCTCACCTAGAATACCAATTTTTGGCTGAAACAAGATGCTGAGGTAGGTACTCAAATATCACATCACAAATTTCAACATTCTTTCTTCCTCTAAACACACAGTTTTCTTCAGAATCTACTTATAACATTTAATCTCCTTCAAATCACTTCTTGGCTGGAAGAGGACAACCTCTTTTTAAAGCCACCAAAGTTGGCACTGTTTTTCCCATTCTTTCCCATTCTTCCCAACATATTCATATCAAGGTGTAATTGTGAAACTTGTTTTCCTGATTTTGTATTCCAGCAATAGATTTTCTTATTATTAATAGACTGTAAACTCTAATTTAAAAAACTCTTTTCTCATTAGTAGGACAGTTATTTCCTTTTCACTACCATATTTCCTGATTTCTAATGAAGTTTTTAGATAATTTTATGACAGTTGTTGCAGTAAAGGCCATGAATATGGTCTCTTTCTGCTACATGGTTGCCTAGTTACTTAAAGCCCATTAGGAACATCTTGTCTTGAACTACTCTAGTAAATTTGGTTGGAATTGGTAGAATCTAGAAGTGATTACTGCAAAGGAAGCAAGGATGCCTTGTTCCTTCAGGAAAGCAACCCCCCATTCCACATTAATTAGCTGCAGTGTGCAAAGCAAGTTTTATCTTCAATGCTGGGTAATTGGCCAAAAAGTGAAATGGAAAGACTTTATGCTTCTTTCATAAAAATACCCAGTACTACATTCAATGCTAGAGTGAAATTTTTGCTAGGGATTTTTTAAAATTTATTATTTAATAACTTTTTTCATTATTGAAGTATATAGACTTTTGTGTCAATGAGCTAACAGTTTCTGCATAACTTTATCTTTCTACAAATTCCCTGTTCTTGTCCCAATAAAACTGAAACACCAGAACTAATAAATGCAGTTTTATTTTCATGCCTCCAGCGTTTTCAGAAGCTTTACATCTCAAGTTGGACCTACACAACAAGAAAATTTCCTGCGCTGCTAAAATCCATATCAAAGACAAATTTTCTATCCAAAAGTCTCTTACTTTTACAGAAGGATGTTTATGATGAGAATAATTAAAATATCCCATTTGCTTTTTGTGTCTCCTCATATCCAAAAAAAGAATCCTTGCTCTTTTAATCACTCCCCCACCAGAATCTACATGGCAAACTCTTTTATTAATTTGCTCCAGTGCAAAGCAATAGATTAAGAGGCGTTGCCTTGATTTTCTGTGGGATTGGGGAAATTATTTTTGCCTTTTTTTTTGTGACAACTGTAGTGGAACAGATTATTAGAGATAGGACTTCAAAATATACATCAGATGGCACAACTTTACATGCACAGCCAAGAAAGCCACAGTTTGACCTAAAACAGAGGGCTTTCTTCTATTTGTATTATTTATCACAACTTTGAATTCTTGTTTTTCCAATCTTAATAGACATTTCCTAATTACATAAGCAGGTATAAAAATAGTAGGGATAAATGGAACGTTTTCGCTAAAATAAGAAATTTTTTCTCTTCTTCCTTTCTAGGTCATCTCCCCATTATTGCTCATCAGGAATTAGAATATATGCCATATGTACAACTATGCTGCAATGACACACATGAAAATCATTGGGAAAATACATAATTAATCCCTGCCCAGCATAATTCAAGGTGGAAGGTGAGTCTCAAATGAACAACAGGAAAATATTTTAAGACATGTATTGTAGCACCCCTTGAACTGAGGATACAGCACTTCCACCTTGTGCCACCACAGAAGAAAGTTTCACAAGCTGTGACCTTGTAAAGCTTTTCTTCCTTTGTCTGTGAATGAGTCCTCAGTGAATTATCCCTGTGCAAGGCCTGACAGAAATTCTGTTTGCTGTTGAGGATCACCATCTCTCTACCCAAAACTGCCTCACTTGCCTTCCCACCCCAATGCAGGTTCTGTACTAATAGACAGGGAAAAGGCCCAGGCACTGGAACAGAGGTCTTGAGTGACCCCCACTATTTACTCTCTTAGGAAAGAAAACTAAAATTCCAAGTATACTATTTTCTTCTTACTTTTTTTTTTTTTTTTTTTTTTTTTTTTTTTTTTAGATTTTGATTTATTTTTATTCCTACTCTCCCACCACTGACAGAAATAGAAATAGGGCAATCAATTCAGGAATGATGGTCAAGCAGAAGGAACCTGGGCACACATGCAGAGAGCACATCCACACACACAGCTGACAAAACCACTACTAATAATCTAATGGAGAATGCAAACCAACAGCTCTGGAACACACCAGAGCATTAAGTGATTATCTGAAAAAACCTTTAAGGATTTAAGAACACTGAACTAGAAAGTACCATATTTGAATTTGCTTAGCAGTACATCAATAGGGATTTCTTTTTCCCTCCCTTTTCACTGACTAATCCAGGCAAACTTAATTGGACTTAGATAGATTTAAAAAGCAGCTTTGACTTACTTGTCTACTGATCTTCTGGTTTAAAATGTTTTGATCTGGAAAACATGCAATAATATTTATTTCTTATCCTATCATTAAGAGCCTGATTTTGCTGGGTTTCAACTGAATAACATGACAAGTTTGAAAGCACTTTTAATTTAAGTCCTTGTTGGCTTTAGGTTATATTTGTTCTATCCTGTGAAGACTGGTGCTTTCAGATTCTAATCCATCCCATCAACAAGGCAGTTTCCATATTTTATTTTTTTTATTATTCTTTCCTCTTTTGTCAGGAAATAAGTCTCTCACTGAATTACTTTAACTGGAATATGGCTAACTCTTACTTCCTTCCCAAAATTCACAAAAAACATTTTGATGGAGAAGTTTACAAAGTGCATTCATAAATTAACCCTTTCAGCCCCTGCTCTACATTTTACATATTAAATGCTGGCATCTTCAAGTAAAGTTCTGCAATCTGAATTATTTTTTTTTCAGGTTATCACCTGGATGACTCTCACTGGAAAGAATTCCAGTAAACCTGGACAAGAAATCAGTATTTCAGATCTTCTTAAATATGTATTTACTACACCATTGTTTCTCATTTTTAGTCCTTAAGACTTTTATTCTTGAATTTCATATCTCAGGATCTATCAACTGATTAAAAATGCCATGCTGAACATCGCTCACCCTTACTCCTGAAATTGAGAGTATTTGATTTTCCTCATTGCATATAAAACTCAGAAGGCTACAGCAAGTTGGTTGACTATGCATGATGGACAAATTTGAGCTTCTCTCAGACTAAAGTTTATTGTTACAAATTGTTTGACTAGGATATGCATGCCAGCAGCTTGATAAATTATACTACTTTCTCTAGCCATTCCCAAAAATTCTCAGCAGAACTGGAATTACTGAGTGTCAGTGTCAAGTAGTTAATTTAAAAAACAGACTTACAAGCCTCAAACATTCAGAATATTTTTCACTTTAGTTATTTTCAAAGAGAGATGCAAAGAGAGTATCTTCAGTGTGTTCTAAGTTTTTGTTTTGAAGTAAATATAAGAAATTGAGATCAACACTGAATGTTTTTCAAAACTTTATAGGAGGCTCTAATGTGATTTTTTTTAAACCTGCTGCCTTGAAAATGTGTGAAATGCGGGTTTTTCCCTCTCTGAGAAATACACTGAACACAAAAGCATGGAATGGGAGCGCTGTCTCTTACCACCTTCTAATTTAGAAAGATACTGGGCCAAGGATGATCCTCCTTCAGAGTTGGTGCTTTCATATTTCAGTTCAACAAACACCAATGCTATTCTTGCATAATTTTGGGGTTTTAGTCTCTGACTAATTTCCCATGTGTAAAATTAAAAGAAATTTGTTAGCAAAACTTACTTTTTCAACTTAGTTACTAATAACTTTGGCACAGGAAAATTTCAATATGCCTTTAACAATATGACTTTGGCTATTATATAATACTTGAGGACATGCTTTAAGAAATAAACTTCTTTAAATATTTATTTCAACATACATCATCTTAATAGTCTGAAGATTTAATCAGGATCTTAAAATATTCCTATACCTTAAAATATTTTCATATAGGGCTGTATTTACATAAACGTTGTGGGCTCCTAGTCCCTTTGATTCATTCAGTTTGGAATTTATCTATCCTTGCACCTAACTCTTGACAAATTTGCAGCTGAATCTCTGGTGAGTGCCACCACAACTGCAAAATGGGTTGTTCCAGTACGATGAGGTCATCTAGGGAGGCTTCCATCAGAACTGTCACACCTCTTTGGAGAGTTCCAGGTATCTGGTGCCACAGGCTGTCTAACAACATGAGTCATTGGCAGAAAATGGGACACAGCTTTAGAGGTTCCTTAAAAAACAACAATTTTTTCTTTCCCTAGTCTTTGTGTCTTTGCTTTAATTAAAAGGATACTATACAGAATTAAGAGATTAAATTATCCTCAAAAAATTCTGGGTTATCTACAATGGGAGTAGACTCAGCCATGCTACACAGAGATGGAGATTTGGTTACTGAAACAGAGATTGACTTAACAGAAGAGTCAGGATCCTTCCTTTTGCCCTGGTTCACTGCTTTGTTCAGTAATCTGGAGACACTATATATAGCTTCTCATCTGTAACATGCTTTTACCTGGAGCTTTGAGCTAAGATAGCTTTCACTTGTGGTTTTTTCTCCTGACCTCCTCTTCTGCTAATAACACCATTTAAAACCAGCTAATGGAAGCTGGAGAAAGCCTGCCACTTGACATTTTCTATACTGCAGAAGAAAATTAAACTCTGCATTAGTGACTAAAAGAATTGACTTGCTATTTCGTTGTCTGCTTCTTGCCAATCTGACCATCCTTTCCTGTTTTAATCCCACTTCAGGAAAACTTCTCTTATAAAAGATATGAATTCAACAGTAAATGAACTGCCCTTTCTGGCACAAGAGCTTGCTCCTTTGAATCTTCCTGTTCTAGGTTCACGTAGGGTAAACAAGACAGCACCTGTGGCACTGACTGTGCACAGCTGAATTATTTCTATTAACATTGTAAATTCCAATGGGACAGGGTTAACTGGACTCCTGCCAGATGAAGAGCTATAAATTCCTCAACTGTAAAGGTTAAGGCATTTGGATTAGGCTTGTTCTCTCTCCTTGGAAACTCCAACCCACAGAAACTCTTTAGATCAAGTTTTTCAGGTCAGAACTCAGAGGCTGATTGTTCAGCTGTCTAGTAGGGTGATAAATGATTTTCCTAGGCTGTGAACATTTTCATAGTCTGCAGAGAGAGACATTTAAGGTCTTCTAAGGTTGAAATAAATGCCTATTTCAGAGCAGGCACTTATAGGGTTTACTACAAATTGGGGGACATATTAATGCCCAATCTCAGCCTCATGGAGTGCAGAGGCTTGAACCAGACAGCCCTGCCCCAGGTGAATGCTGTAACCACAGGAACACCAGCAAATCTTTCATGGCATGCCCAGAAAACCCTTAACAGCAGAGATGGGGACTATTTGAGAGTGAGATTTCTTGTCAAAACAAGAAGAAAGGCATCCAATTCAGCTATTTATCTGTAGCTGTCTGAAGGAGCATTTACACTTGTTCCATTTATGGCCTGTATTTCAGAGCACACAACAGCTTTAGTGATAAGAATGCTCATTGAATTTTCAGAATTGAATATATAGTCTCTGGTCCACATCAGCTACAGAAGACTTTTCAATCTGAGCAAATATCTGAATTTCAAACCAGCTTTTTATTCCAGTACTTAATATCTCTCTTTTCCTTCATCTGCAGTTTGCTCCAGCTCCCCAGCTTTTTTTTTTTTTTTTAAAAAAAAAAAAAAAAGCAATTCACTGGAAGATTTTCAACTTTTTTATGCAGATACATAAACACCTAGAGACCAGTGTCCATATCTAAGTGTGTGGCAGCCAGTACAGAATAGCTGATGAGTAGAGAACAGTTCGTCTCCACTCCAAAGAGACATTATCTGTCATTTCCAAATTTCTTTGATTTCCAAATATCTAATTTTTGTTTTTGTGTCTTGTTTATGTGAACCAAATCAGCTGGACAGCATGTATAAAAACACAGGTCTAATACTTGAATCATAAAATTATTTCAAAATTTCTTGCTCAGAATTGTAGTCGCAACCAGAGCATGCATCAGCTAATAGCATTTGAACTGATGGGAACATACAGTAGTAAGAGAGCCAAGAATATTTAGGCTGGGATTTAGAAATCCCCGTAAGTTAACCTTAGGCAAGAGAGATTGAAGAGTCAGTGCCTAATCACTCACCCAAATGACAAAACAAACATTTAACTTTTTTTAATTTGCCAAAAAAACCTAAAAAGGAAAAAAAAAATGCAAAACCATTTTCTCATAATTACTTCAGAGGAAGGATTTACAGAGTATTGGGGGAAAAAAAAGAAATAAACATAGAGATGTTTGGTTTTAAGATTGACTAAGAACCCAATAACAACAAAACCAAGGTGGAGCACCAAGTAACTTTTGTAAGTCTTCAGAAATCAAAAAGCTCCACGGGAGAGTTGACTTTTATTCCATATCTAAAAATTAAAACCAATTTTTTTTTCCTTATGACCACCTCTTTTTAGTCCATCCCTTTTCAAATAGTTTTGTTTTATTTCTTCCTCACATTTTTCAGTCCCTTTTTGCTCATTCTCACAGGCATCCTCTTTCTATTGCGTTGCATTATTCCATTTTCCTATAATTTTCCCAGAGAAAAATACCCCTCTATATGCAGAATTTATTTCAGAAACAGTAAGCAGTGTAACATTCAACTACCAAGTCCCACAGGTAAGTGAACAGCATGACTGGCAAAGGAAAAGTAAAAATCAAGGCTGTATTTTAAAAAGTGGTCAGCCTAGAAGACAGTGAATGTAACTGGACATATCTTGGAGTCAAGAGCCAAAACTGTTTCTTACAGCTGGTGATGACAGAAAGTGAACATATGGAGCAAGTGAGGAGAAAAACACTGGAGGAATGAAGAATACTTGGAAAGTTAAATCATATTACAAGAAGTAATTTATCAAATTCTCCATCAGTGTGCCCTTCCTGCAAGGACTTAGGATGGGGATCTTCATAACTTCTAAAAGTTGAAGAAAAAGAAAAATAGGTAGAAGCCATTAGGGACTGAGAATTAAATGAAATAAAAGTAGTACTTGCTGTCCAGCCTAGGAGTGATTGTCATCCTGAACATAAGTGAGATTTAAGTAAGTTTTAAGATTAAAAGGCCAAAGTCAGAAGTCATTGCTTACACTAAACCTCTAAAACTTCTGCTGACAGATGCTCTTTACTGGACAAAACCACAACCCTTTATTGGTTGATCAATAACAAGCACATTTAAACAACTCACACCACCATTCGATAGGGAGAAATGGTATGTATTAAAAAAGATCAAGTTATTCCTATAATTAGAACTTTACAGTGAAGTTAAATGAATGTTATGCCCTCATTTTCCACCAGACACAAAAAACCCACACCATCTTCAGGAACAAATAAATAATAAGGACAAAACCCCTAATTAATCAGGACCAAATTAGAAGAGTGTCAAGTACAAAACACATGGATCATCCTCAGGCAAAGAAGAGTTCAGCGTTTAATCACTTTTTCTAATGTTCAGGTAGAATTTGTATCTGACATAGCAGCTCCCTAAGCTTCTTGTACCAATCAAATGTACACCAAGGTCAGTACTCAGTGTTGTAGCACCCCAAGGAAGATTGAGTGGAAAGTCCTGAATTATAAACAGCAGGTAAGAATATGCAAACATCAGGCACCACAAATCAGCTGGTGCAAGATAATTTGTTGAGGAAGACAGCTGTTCTCCAGAGGAACCCCAGGAGCAAGGGGACCTGAGCACTCATCTGGCTCACCTGGCTACATCAATTTTTAAGTCTGGGTGGCCCCAGACCTTACAGGACTTGGCTGCATTACTAACATAATTTTGAAATGAGCTAAATGCTCGCTGTTCACACACATCTCCGTAAGATTTACTGACCACAGAGGGAAGCTAAATAACCAACAGGGAAACTGATAAATTCTCTACTCAATTTTCACTCCATGAGATGTGTTCCATCACACAAGCACTGATCACATTCTATAAAGCCATTTAGATGCAGAACTGTGGTGTGAACCAAGAGGAGCCCATAGCAGAACCTTATTTTGAATGACCATCCTAAGAACCAGAAACCAAGAAGTCAAAATCAGTCTTGCTACTACCCTGAACATCCTCCTAATCAAAAGCAAGTGTTTAACATGAACAACGCAGATTCTCCCAGCACCTTTTCTAGACAGAAATGTAAGTTCCATATATGTGTCTGCCAAAGGCAGTGATAACCTGTGATTTATCCCTTCTATCAGTCACTGCAGCTGATGACTCACTGTGACATGTAGCAAAACACTGACTGCAAAGAAAGAAACCTCTCAAGGCCCCAGCAGCTTTTTTTCTGAGCCAGATGAAGTTCATTGTTGCTGAACTATTTTAACTTGGAATTCCAGGTGAATAAAAAACAACAAAACAAAAGCAAGCAAACAAAAATCCCCACCCCAAACCAACTAAAAATGCATGATTAATCATAAATGAGACTATCATTCCATTGTTATGTCAATGAAATGATTAATAAAGTTAATAAAAATTAAAACACATACCAGTTCAAGTTAAATAGAATGCAGAATTATCCCATTCAAGCAATGAGATAATTTGCAAGTTATTTTACTGACATGCAACTAAATATTGGACAGGAGATTTAAAACAACTTTCAGGCCAAATGATCCAAAGAAAAGAAGATAGTAGTATTTATATCAGAATTTTCATAATGAAGGGAATATATATCCATATGGCACATGAATGTCTGGAGTCCAATAACTCTTTTAAAGAAATGATAAATGCTCTCTAAAGGGCATAATTAAAAATTACATTCCTTTAACCTTAGAGCTATGTATTTCTGTTTTCAGAACATATATAGACATTTACAGATCTATTGGGAAAATCTAGGATATAAATTCAAAGGCAGTATGGGTATCAGATGGATGGTCACTGGATTTAAATGCAGCAAAGATTTGCTTTTTATATCTTGCTGATTCCTTTCAGTTCTGCAGATGGGGAATATACATTAGAACTTAGAAATTCACAGCCATGCTTTGATGCTTCAAAACTGATCATTAATATTATCTCCCTTCTCCACCAAAAAACTCACCCCAATATATTTAGAAGCCAATAAAAGGAAAGATGAGAACTGCAGGTATTCTTTGCAAATGCAAGTACATTAAGCACAGCAAGTTGTTAGCTACCAGCAAAGAAACCAATTTCTGCTTGTTTTGAGATGAATATATAAAATTGTAATGAAGAGGTTTCAAGTAACTCTAAAACATTTGTTCAATAGGGTAATGTCAAAACAAAAAATGTATTTTTAGGGGGAGAAATAGGACTCCATCACTTTGTTATACAGCAGCACAATCTGCTTGTTCATCATCTACAAATCTGCAGAGTGAAGAGTGATCAGAGTTACCACTGTGGTAACACAAGCATCAAACTTCCCTAACTTTCTCCTCTCCTTCCTCCTCCTTCACTGAATTAAATTGGATGATTTTACAGCCAAAGAAAATCAGCATAAAGAGGACATGACAAAAGGGAACATGACCTGAGAATGCAGGTGGAGAAGGAAAGTACAAGTAGTTATCCTGGATTAATGGAAAGGAAAATCAGAGACAGTTCTCAGATGGGGCATTTGGCAGTTGTTTGTTTTAATTCAACCATTAATACTGAGTATCAACCAGGGAATGTGCCCTCTGTGATTATGATAAACTAAAACATATAAATAGAGGATGGCCATTTTCTTAACATGTTTACTGTCTAATGGTATTCAGAAAATTAAGTATACAAAGAGAAGAAAACAAACTTTATAAATCGATGTTATAGGCTAAGTTCTGATTGCTTCAGTCCTGGGCAGTTCCATTACACCTCTTGCATCTCTTTTCATGAGTAAAGTGGAAAGCATGAGTTTTAAATCACTGCAAGACACACATAATTACTTTATCCTTTGCAGAAGGATCATGTGTGACAGTGATACAGCAGGCCCTGTGAAATACTGGAGAATCTCCTTAGTATTTCAAAGGAACAAAAAATGCTGCCTCATAATCCACATTTGTAGAAGATTTATTAGAAATCTGAATTGAAGTCAAGCCTTTTAGTGGTCTCCATTTTCTGGTTGGTAAATCTAATGGCAGGATAGACTTTCTAAACTCAGTAATATTGATCTGGGCAATGCAGCATCAGTAAATTAAAGTCAGCTTTTAAAAAACCTCTTCACGCCAACTATATCAGAGGCATATGCCATGAAAGGCTGCAGAGAAGATATCTGAAGTCACACAGAGTTGGGGCTACATAGAAGAAAGTACAGTAAAAATTGAAAGATTCAAAAACTTATGAATATTATTTGTTTCAATAAAAATATATATTTTTCAGTAGTCAGCTGGAAGTTTTTAGGAGGAGTTGCAGAACCAACATCACTAATTAGATGTGGGAGATGGGTTTTTCTGGCAGAGGCAGCAAGCAAATGCTCAAGATTGGTATTTGCTTAGTTTAGTGTCCTGTGCTAAAACCTCTGCAGTTCTGCATCAATTTTGTGTCCTCCCTTTTGGCATTCAAGGCAAGCAAACAAAGCAGTTGGTAGTTTAAGGAGAAGAGACTCATCCTGTACCGCAGGGAAATTCTTCCACACTCCTGTGCAACAGCTGTCTCCCTTTAGAAGTCCATATATCTCCCCTCCTACACTGAAGGGAAAAAGAGCTTCTTATATTCTCTCTCAGAAGGGTTATTGTTATCTGGCTGAAAGCAAGACAAAGATAACTTCAAATACATTTTGTAGGTCTACAAACTGTGGTAGGAGGAATGGAGAGGCTGTGAACAGGGACCAATCCATCTAATCCCAAGTATAACGTTTTGGAAACAGCATTCAAAAACTGGATCCGTTGCAAAATTTCTTGGTGTGACACAAGAAGGAATAGGAAATACAAGATATATACATATATGCACAGGTTCTCTTCATTCGGCTCTTGATGCCTAAGGTATCCTTTAAAAACCTGAATCTGGGAACAAGTCAGATATGAAATCTGCTGTAAACATTAAAATAGGTTTTATTAACTCAACATTAAAATTCAAAGATACATTGAAAATAGTCCAGAGAGTATTTAGATTTGACTCTGGAAATCAATGAGCAAATTTCAATACAAACCCTGAGTTTGGAAAACACCTGGATAATGGCAGAAGCCTCTACACTTTATTGTGTTTAATAAACAGTTTGTGCCACAACCAGCAATAGAATAAAATTGAGTAAGTAATATCCAGAACTCAGGGTCACTAATTTAAAATTGCTTCCACTCTTCCTCTCATAGTGCAATCTATTTACTTACTTCTCAATTTACCCATCATAATCACATATTCTGCTTATGCTAGTGTTAAGTAAACTTGTCTTGCAAGGTCTGAAGAACAACTATTTCTCTGCTACTTTGGTCTTTCCTAAACTGGATTCTTCCATGGGAACAGGACTACTATTATGTCACTGTTCATTTACAGAAATAACTGTAAAATGGGGAAAACACAGGATTAAAGCAAACCACATTATTTTTTCTTTTGGTTTTATATTCCTTGACTATAGTAAAATGCAGAAAAATGCAAAACTCTATCATCATATTACAAGTAGTTTGGATATTTAAAATAAAATAGGATACATGCTCCAGGAAAATGCAGATATGACAGCATTATACCATACTACAGTATGCCTGAATGCTATTTGAGAAAAAGCGTTAATTAGTGACAGTATTAATATGGTAAGAACAAATATAATTTTCCAAATAAAGGCAGAGGCAAAAATAAAAGAGTGGCTCTTGGAAGGATGAAAGTAATCAAATCAGTACAGAGGGATCAGTGAAAGATTTGCAGAAAGACTTGAACACCGAGCAAAAGTGAGGTTGCAGGGAATTAGACACAGGACCCTTTCCTGGGAAATGGCTGTGTGTGTACAAAGTGCACCAGGCATGAAGGACTGGAAGTCTTTGTGCTTGGTTGTTTATGACACTTGTTCAAAATAAACACAAACACATTCTCTGATAATTGGCAATTTCTGTGTAAGTAGTGGTAGTTTGTGTCGCTTTATTTCACTTCTTCTATTTTGGTAACTTGAGGGGAATCACTGACAGTGTTTTAACCATTTTGATTGACAGATTTTTTTTATTTGTCAGCTGCAATCGCTGTTACACCTACTCTGCAAGGCTAAAGCACCTTACAGTTTTTTGCTAGTGCTCCCAGGTTGACTTAAATCAACCAAAAACAACCTGTAGACATCCAATAATCACTGAGTTCTCTCCACCCTTTGCTCCAGGTACGGGTGTCTACCATTAAACCTGCTTATTTAAACCTGTATCATGACATTCCATTTCCAGCATGTTGTTCCATTAGGAAAGACAAGACAACAGCTACACAAAGTCAGTTATGTTGCTTGAACTGTAAGATACTTTAATACAAGAGGGCATAATATGCAAATTTAGGCAAAAGAAAACCTAAGCTTAAAAGTCATGATATACACCCACAGCTGTCACTTGTGCAGCTGAAAGTTTCTATCATCCTCTCATGTATGAGGAAGCAGACTTTCTGCAACCATCCAGTAACTATGTCATGACTTCATTTCCAATGGCATTCTAGAATACCTAAGGAATTTATACTATTCTTACACAGATATGCATATTTTACAGATCTACCTATATACACACACTCATCCCTCAGTGACATCCTTCCTCCAGACCTCTACACATTGGGACATCTTGGTCAGGAAATTAAGCAAGGAAGCTCAATTAACTCCCTATTTAAGGAACATAATCTATGGGACACGAAAAGTTATCTGAAGAGTCAATCAAAAAGTGGCCTCTGAGAAACATGGATACATAGAATTACAGGCAGAGGCTTAGTTTTACATTTAAAAATTAAATATATGCATTCAAATAAAAGCATGCCACAATGCAATACTAGCAAGAGAGTTGTCACATCCATGTACATCCTCAGGAATGTCCCCACTGAAATACTATCTGGAGGCAGAACTTATTTTCACAGCAATGCAATCACTGCAGCTTCAAATCGTGTTCTTTATATTCTATGAATCTTAAAGGCATATTTGGCATTAATGTAAGTCTAACCCTGAATCAGGCATGACTGTGGTCTAAGGAAAAGGGCACCCACTGCCATCGCTGCCTTAGAGGTCTTTGTTCACACTGTTCTTCCTCTGCAGAATTATGTTCAACACTGCCACAATAAAAGGATGCACTGCCTCTACTGCTCTGCCTCCCTTCTGCAGCCCTACACAAGACTTAATGAAATAAAGTAATTTTTCCCAAAGTCTCTTGACACTGTTAAAGATGCAGCTTCTTTCATGCACTTTGGCTGGATTTAGCACATTAACTGCTGTTACCTATTCCTTCTGTAGCACAGAGGTGACAGCATTGCAAGGTAACAACACCCTGAGGAACAAGACAGGTATAAACAGACAAAGTAAGATATATTCTTCTGTTTGACCTTTCCTCTTCATGGATGAAGTGGGTGGATAGCTTTTCACCTCTCTCCACTCTTGCCCATATATAAGTTCCCTTCTATCATTTCCCCTACACTTATGTTTTTTTTGGCCTTTGAAAGATTTTTTCTTGGTGATGAATGAGCTAAGAGAGACTGAAAACATGAGCTGAAATAAGCATTCAAAAAGACCAAATATTGATGCAAAAAAGGGTAGCCAGATCTTGATCCAGAACTCAACTTGCTAATTTTTTTCTCACATCAGACTTTGCTCCAAGTTCATGTTTAAGCCAAAATCCTTTGCAAACAAAAAGGTCTCATATGAGCAATTTTGGAATTGATTAAAAGCAAATAGTCTGCAACAGAATCTCGGTTGTGGAACTCTTTACCACAAGATATTGTAAGGTTTAACTAGATTAAAAAATGATTGAGTATTCCTGTTACCCATTTATAAATATTAAAAAGAGATGGCTGGACTATGAGAAGATTAAAATTACATGCTTTGGGGCTTAAGCTAATTTTAATGGAGATTTAGCAGAAGCCCCCTCTGTGAACATGTCATTTACAGCATCTTTCCAAAGGTCTTCTTGTGTTTCCTTGTGAAAGCAGCACATATCCAACTGTCTCAGGGGCTGTATCTCAGGGACAGATGTTTCACAGGAGATTTGCTGATTTTATAATCAAATGGCAACTTTTGGGTATCAAAAAGTGGAATGGCTATGGCTCTATCAGATGTCAGGAGTTGCTGAATAGGAGGCCTTAAGCAGGGGATTCCTTATAGACAGAATGTGAAGATGGGGTTCAGGTTGCTAAAAAATACCTGTAGCAACCCATGGGAGAGAAATACCTTGTGTGGTGAAAGTTCCATTTAACAATATAGATTGTAATATTTATTTTAAGTCTACAGTGAAGTGCACTGTTTTTCCAGTGAGTCAAGAGCCAAGGAAAGGATGAGGTCTGAGTCACAAAAATTTATCAGGAAAATAAAGTAGCCAAGAGAGGGTAAACAAATTGATTCCATTTGTTGAGGAATTCTGATAATTGCAGTTTCTGGCTAATCCACAAATAGCTAAAACAGGATTGAACTACATGGACAGGTGATGGAGGAGATGTGCAAAATTGGCTGGGTGTGGCCAGGCATTGGTCAGTGGGTGTGGGGCCAGTGTCTTGTGCATCACAGAATGGTTTGGCTTGGAAGGGCCTTAAAGATCATCAAGTTCCAACCCTCTGCCATGGGCAGGGATACTCTTCACTACACCAGGCTGCTCAGAGCCCCATCCAGCCTGGTCTTGAACACTTGAACACTTCCAGGGATGGGGCAGCTCAACAGGGAAGAATTTCTTCCTAAGATTTAGCCTAAACCTACCTTTTTCCATTTAAAGCCATTACCTCCTGTCCTATCACTAGTTCTGTGTTCTTTTATCATTATTTTCCTTTTACTTTCTGTCCTATTAAATGGTCTTTATCATGACACACAGTTTTACCTTTCTCCCATTCTCATCCCAGTGTGGGGGAGTGAGTGAGCAGCTGTGTTGTGCTTGGCTGCCTGCTGGGTTAAACCACAATGAGGTCCTTGTATTCCAGCTACATTATCAGGTAGACACTTTTCCAGGGATATTTCCTGGCCATTTAAATGTTCTTGTTTCATTGCATAGTGGGGGACATTCCATTTAAATATGAAGGATAAGGGCTGTGTTATTAAACAGAAATTCATCAGCTGCACCCTCCAGACATAGACTCCCAATACAGTCAAAGAACATTTGAAGTTGTGTTTCAGTTGCAACCAAGAAATGGCTTTTAAAAGCTACTTCAGGAGATGGTGACAGCCTAGATGCAAAACTCAGCACTGGCCACAAAAGCATCCCCTGCTCATAGTCTGCTGTTAAGTACCCCTGACATCCAATACAGCCACAGGCCTTCCTTCCTCTTTCTGATGCAGAGAAACTGTGGGGCAGTGTCAGACCACAGTGAACAACACAGCAGTGCCTGCACTAACAGCACTTAAGTCTATCCCCAGTAGCTAAACTGTCTCTAATAATTTTCCCATGATACTAAACTTGCTGCTGATGTTGTAAAGAGATTGGATTTAGATACAGATCTCGTTGTGCAATTGCAGCATAATAAGAATGCATAAAGTGTGCAGCAGCCACTAAAGCATCCTTTTAATCAACTAGTCAGGCACAAAATTCACATCACATTTATGTTTCTAGGCTTTTCCTGTGAAATACAGTGACTCTGCATAACATAAGCAGAGAATCAGAGCCCCGAATTTCTGTTTTCTGTGCAACAAAGGATGGTTTATTATAAGGCACTTCCACTAAGACCCCTTACATAACCTTGGTGCTGAGGGTAAACACCAGATATTTATTCCTAATGACCACAGGCATTTGGGGAAGCAATGATACAAATCTAGAAGCAAAAGAGCTTTAGTCTCCCTTTAGCAGCATTTAATTAACTTACCTTTCAAAGCCCAGCTCCACTCCTAGGTTTTTGTTTTATTCACAAGCAAACAATCACTGTTTTTGACAGTTTGGTTTACTCTCTGTAGTCACTGCTGAGTTCCTCAACTTCCTAATCCTTAGCTCTGGCTGTTGTCTCAGCAAGTACCTACAAAAATATAAATAAACAAAATAACTTTTGCAATGATATTTTGGTATCTCTACTGTCTAAATTATTATTTATTAGTTAGCAACATACTGTTAATGCTCTTTTTTTCTCCCCCAGAAGTCATTACAGAACTTTCCATCTCTTGCATACTGGAGATTAACAGACATTGCCACAGAACTGGTCAATTTGTCCAAAATATCAAGAGATTCATCAAAATAATCAGTATCATAATAGGATTTTAAGGCAAATAAGATACATATTTTAAAATGGAAGTAAAGAAAAGTTCAAGTAGTTGCAAAAATTATTCTTCTATTGTACTAGTATTTACTGGAAAAGTCTGACAACCAAGAGAGAAGTTTTGTACCATTAAAAAGTTCAATTAATAAAGATGAAAACCTTGCAGTCAAGATGAGATTAAATTAAATACTTCAATTTATCTCAGATTTTCTTAAGGTCACATTTTCTAATGGAAAGTACTTGTCAACGTTGACGTAGAAGCTGTGTTATTTCTTCATCAATTTGAATTTGCAGCTTTCTGCTTAGCATTTTTGGCTGAAAAGTTCAGCCCAGCTGTAACAATTGGTTAATTTAGTAATGAGAAATGCTTGACTCCTATCTTGACTAATTGCTTAGTTGTCTTGTGCACTGTGACAAATAGACAATCTCTCTGACACATCCACAGTACATTCCCTCTGAATATACCATGGTGTACAAGAGGAAAGAAGAGACATTTCTAAGTATGTCACAAGGAAAATTTTTGGCTTTTAATGTCAATGCAGAATAGTTTCCCCATGTGTCACTGGAAGACCTGGTTGAAAGTTCAATCATGAGAAAAATGCCACATGCACTTTGTACTGAGAGTGACTGGAATATGTTTGCCCAGAGACTTTGGGGAGTCTTTATCCTTTGAGATACTCAAAGTTCAGCTTCTCGTGGCCTTGAGCAAGCCCTTGCACCGAGCAGGAGGGTGGAACCACACAACCTCAAGAGGCTTCTCCCAACCTCAGCAGTTCTGCACTTCTCTTTGGTCCATACTCCCCCCCAAAAAAATGTTACAGGTTTCAAATCTCATCTGATCCTCCCCCAGGGCATTTAACAGTTCCCAGGCAGCCTTGAGATGACACTGAACAGATGCCAGAGAGCAGACTGTCACCCTCAAAAATAAAAACTTCAACTCCTATACCACAGAATAATGTTCCTGCTTTCTGGTACTTCTATGACACCATGATCCTTGCATTCTTGGCTGCACTGTATTCAGTTTTAAAAAAACTCTGGAAGCTATTCCCAACCAATGTGCTCTCTAACATTTTACTCTGTCACCTTCCTCTAGCTATTTAATAAGTATTCAAGAGATGGGCAAGACAATTAATATTTTCTACTCTGAAAGAGGACTATCAGTCAGCTGCAACAACTAGATTACTTAAATTTCTACCTCAGGGAAGCACCCGAAACTCTTTGGGTTTTGGTGGGTTTTTTTTGTTTTGTTTTTTTTTTTTGGGTGTGTTTTTTTGTTTGTTTGTTTGTTTGTTTGTTTTGTTGTTGTTGTTTTTTATTTCTTTGGGGTTTTTTAGAGACATATGTACATTTTACAATTTCATGCTTGTTTGTATTTTCAATAATTAACACAGTATTTTCTGTCTCTCACTGAAGAAACTATATTGCTCTGTCTCCACTTCTATTCATTTGCTGTGGTGTTATGAAGCTCATTTTAGATACACAGGAATTTCCTACTCAACTGAGTAAGGACTTAAACACATTGTAAATCTCACTTTAAAGACAAGTAAATAGAAGTCAGGTATGGACATATTTTGTTTTAACATGAGGGCATCTTTAATACTTAAAGTAATTATTGTCTGAGCTACTTAAATTCTTAATAATGGTATTTACAAATGCAAATCCATTTCATAAAGCTTGAGCTGCAATTTTAAAAAGTCTACAAGTTGTACATGGTCACAGCTGGGGTTTTTCTTTAATAAAAGGAAAGTCAGAAGTCACTTCAAGTTGGTTTAGGGAGTTGTTCTGGATTTTTTTTAAAGGAAATTCAAGACTACAGAGTCAAGCAGGCTGGATGAATTTTCTTTCTATTCTCATTCCCCTGTACTGGAAAAAAAATCCCACAACAAAACAAACAAACCTCACCAAAACCTAACTCACTTCTGCAGACAATACCTATGAGCAAGGGTCCCACATCAGCAGCTGTAAATATTCTGGTAGCAGATTCTGGTAACAGGCTTATATATCATTTCACTGTGCTCGTGTCTTTTACATTGTCTTGAATTCAGGCTCTGGGGGTTGTCCTGCCTTGTTCTGTTTCACTCACACATCTTCTACCACATTGCAGCTGAAATGCAGCTGTCAGGTGTTCTCACAGTTTACATTTATTCTGTCAGCTCTCTAAAAAGGATCCATGCACCTGATCCAACATCAAGATAGCTTCAGGTAAAGCTGGCTTGGAGAAAAAAAAAAAAAAAGACATGAGTGAATCACTTTTTGTCACAAAGCTCTGCTAATAAACATGGACTTTCCAAATCAACGCTAATTTCAGGAAAAGATTCTTTTAAAATACAACCACGTGACATTTAAACACATTAGAGAGAACCATTTCAAACTTCCAAAAGTGAAATATTTCAATTTATGTTTTGAATTTGTTTCTGAGTGTGAGGATTGTAGTATGAAAAGGGATACTTAACAATCACCTCTACCTCCCCCTACTGTAATGTTTCAATCAATCCCAAATAATTTCCATTTTCCCCTCTGGAAAAAAGACTCTCATGAAGACTTCATGCTGTCAGATTACTTCTAATGGAAATGCATGCAAGCTTTCAAACACTAAAGTCTGTCACAGCATTGTAAAACTTTCTGCATTCACAGAATGTGAGAAAACCCTTTGCTGATAGCTACATCAGCAAAAGCCTATCCCTTGAGTGCATTTGTCATTTCATGACTAAAACATGGTTTAGGAAATCTTGGTGCTAAATATCCACCAAGAAAACTATATTCTTTAGAACATCTCACTAATGCCATGTCCATGCACATACATTCAAGTATCCATCATATATATGGCCCCTAATTTTTATATTTATTTTTTAGACAGTTCTCAGATTTCATTCACTTTCTCCTTTCACACAAAGGTCAGTAATTGTACTATTTTTGCTCTATTCTCACTCCCATCAGTTCTGCTCTGTGTTCATGTCCCATCCTGTCTCTTTAAATTTCACACCTCTGAGTGCACAGTCTATACCTCACTTTATATCACATTTTAAGACATTAAGATGCTGGTCTTCTCCAGGTAGCAATAACTTGGTCTGTGCTTTTCTGAAACACAAATTCCATATGCAAGATGCTTCAGCGAGACGACATAAGACCCAAACAAGGTGAATTAACTCAGGCTATGAGCTTAAGACAATTATGAAAACTGCAAATAACAAAAGGAACATTCTATTAATAGCACCATCCAGAGAGAAAGACACAGTACCTGGAAAAGACTGCAGTTTTAACAGCCAAATAGAGTTTGACACAGCAGCAAAACATCAGCCAAATAAGCAATGAGCAACTAATTTGTTAGGCATGCTTAGCCCACCAAAAGGATGACTGATGACAAGACATGATGCCAACTGCTTACACTGAATACCAGCAAGAGTAAACTCTTGCAGCTCAACATTCTTAGGTTTTTATTTCACATTTATGGTTGTTAAAGTGACACTTCAGACACAGACCTGAAGGCAGTATCAAAATTTCTACTCACTGTGCAGTGCATCAGATAAATTGTTCAAATATTTTGCTGTTCTATTGGTATCATCTTTGCTCTTCTTTTACCTTTTTAAGAGATGAGGCTAAACCTCAAGTTCCAGATAGGGTGGGCAAACACTACTGGATTACTGTGGTTTGTCTCTGTATCATGCTTTTTTTTTTTTTTTTTTTTTTTTTTTTTTTTTTTTTTTAACTGTCCCTCACTGGAGATAGGAAGTATTTTACAAGAAGAAGGATTATTAATATCTATTTAACATCAAAGTTCACTTTTGAAATGAAAACATGCATCCAAACTCTAATACTTCTAATAACTTCAGTTCATTCTAGAGAATACATGCTTTCCTTCCTATTCTCATAATTTCAGTATGTGGAGATAAACCAGGTTAGCATAAACCTCTTTGAGCCTTTTCCATGCAATGTACATTATAAATTAATTTTGCACTGATCAGAATGCAAACCTGGAGCTTTATTACATCTCAGACAGTTTAGTTTCCCACCTGGAAGATAATTCACTTAATAAGGTATGAAAGAACTTGCAGGAAAAAAATAATAAAGTAATGCAAGCTAATCAATAAGAAAGTTTGAAGCATAAGGCTTCAGGATGTTAAATTTAACAGTCTAGCAATGATTTTTCCCAGTTTTAAAAACCCGGCACTAATTCAGTTTTAATCTCAAATTACCGTGTCAGACTGGAAAATCAAATCACCCAAAGCAGCGCCGCATCACAAATACCCATGTCAGACCTCATAGCCAAAATTACAGCACTTTTTCTTTTTCCCCATTTTGTATAATAGCAAAGATCCTAAATCAGACAGGAACACACAGGTAAGCTCTTGTGACATCCAACAATTCATTGGGTTCCACTAATAAATCTGAAATTATAATTTAAGGCACTGTTGAAGAAGCACAGGGATAGCAGCTCTCCACTTTTACAACACAAGCTGCTTCCAAAAACCAAAACAAAAAATCCAAAACCCCAAACAAGATCAAAAGAACCCAAAACAAATCAAAACAAACAAAGAAAACATACCAGAAACCAACCAACCCTCAACAAGCCCAAGTAAACCAGTCTAAACCAATGAACCAAAAAAAAAAAACCCAAAAAACCAACACCACCAAAAAAACCCCAAAAGTCAACAAACCCAAGCAAACCAATCAGAAAAAAACCCAACCAAACAAAAAACAACCCAAACAACAAAGTACCCCAATAAAACACCAAAATCTAATACCAAAAAAACCCCAAAACCAACCAACCAAAAGAACAACAATAACATCAAGAAAACCCCAAACCCTTCAAACAAACTGCAAAAGAACCCCAAACAGTTTTGTTTTCCCCTCCCCATGCTCTTACCCATTTCCATGATTGCTCCTTGGCCCATCCTGCTCCAGCACAGCAGTTCTGTGTCCCTCACCCAGCCCGCCTCGGTCCCCTGAGGACTGCAGCCCCTCAGGGACACCTGTGGGGCCACCTCTGCCCCCAGGGAAAGTCCCCAGTGTCAGCATCCCTCAGGTGTCCCCAGTGTCAACATCCCTCAAATGTCCCCAGTGTCAGAATCCCTCAGGTGTCCCCAGTGTCAGCATCCCTCAGGTGTCCCCAGTGTCAGCGTCTCTCAGATGTCCCCAGTGTCAGAATCCCTCAGATGTCCCCAGTGCCAGAATCCCTCAGGTGTCCCCAGTGTCAGCATCCCTCAGGTGTCCCCAGTGTCAGAATCCCTCAGGTGTCCCCAGTGTCCTTCAGATGTCCCCATCTGCAGGTGGCACCTGCAGGTCACAGCCCCCTCTGAGGGCTGGAGGTCTCTCTTCTGACCCCAGGCAGTCTCCCCACAACAATCATCCAAAATCAGGACTTTTCCCACATCTCCTCTGTCCTGGTTTAAGGCAAATTTGGGTGGAAACCTCTGAATAGGGTCCCTCTGGAAAAGCAAACACAAATGGTCCCTCCCATAACTGGCCTGGAAAAAAAAATCTCCTTAGAGAAAAGTGGAAAAATCTATTTATTTAACAAACAAAGTGCCCACAAGAGTAAAAAATGAATAATATGAAACAATATGAAAACAATAAAACCTCTAACTGCTCTGAAGAGAGATGGCAAAAATTGAGAAAGTCCTTGCCACTTGCTGTGAGCGTAGCTTGGCTCAGTCTCTCTGGCACTGGAGAATGCTGAGGTCCAGGCCCCAAGTAGGCCACAGGTGAGAGCTCCTGGTGCTCTCCTGGGTTTTGCAGTCCATAACAAGTTTAAACAGTCCCAAGAAAAAGAGAAAAAAACAGTTCAGGGAACTCCTCTGCCTCAGCTAGCTAAAATAACTAAAAGCACAGGAGATCTCTGTCCTGCTGTCTGTCTGTGCTACAGACAAACACACTCCATGAGTGGAATGTGTTCGTGCAGTTTCCCCAAACAAACTCTGTGCTTCCTCTTCCCCTGCTTCACTCAGAACCAGTCTGAAAGGCACAGAACACAATATCCAACACAAACAGAACAGACAACAGGGGATACAAGCATCACAAAGTCACCCTAGGAAGTCCTCCCTGTACCAGCTCCGGCTCTTCCTTGCATATCCAAAACCCCAAACAAGCTGCAGCGTGCACTCCTGGAAAGGTTTGGAGGGAGAGGGTGTGTTCCCAGCTTTTCCATAAGGACTAGGGAGGGGTGTAATAACACAGGGAGCACATGGCCCCCTGCCTCAGGCATCCCTGCAGCTCCTTGCTGCCCAAACATGGCTGTTTGTGCCTCAGACACTTCCATAGGATCTCGGGTGATGTTGTTACATCCCTGACATCCCCACGGAACATCCCTACAAGTGTTCAGGACCAGGCTGGATGGGGCTCTGAGTGAGCTGGCCTAGGGGAAAATGTCCCTGCCCATCACAAGGGGTTGGAACTAGGTGCTCCTTAAAGTCCCTTCCAAATCAAACCATCCTATGATTCTATGATTTGAAAGCCTCAATAAAGTTATTGAATACGTATCATTTACTATCAGGCGGGGAACAAGAGAGCCAAGTTACACTTGGGAGAGAAAAGGTAGTAGCTTTTTTTTTCTCACTACCCAAATTTAGTTTAATTTGCAACAAATTAGAATCACAGTATTCTTTGGGTTGGAAAAGGCCTTTAAGATCATTATGTCCAAGGTTAACCTAACAGGGCCAAGCCCATCACGAAACCATGTTCACAAGTGCCACAATTCACATCTTTAAATGCCACAGGGACAATGACTGAGCCACTTTCCTGGGCAGAACACTCAAATGCTGATAACTTCCTCAAAGTTGTGCCTGTTTTGGCAATGACTGTAAGTAAAGTGATGCACCTCTGTTCATCTCAACTCATGAGCTTCTCATCCTATTTTCTCCCCTGTCCTGATGATTAGCTTCTACATGAGAAGCTGGGTGAGAATTTGGTCCTTAATCATGGTTAACTCATCACAAGAGTATGTGTGATGTCTGCAACAAGGAGTCCACAAAAAGAAAGAAAGTTAAAAAAAAAAAAGAAATTAAATGAGGATTTTAAGAACACAAAGCACAGTTCTAGGCCAATGATTTGCTGCCCACTAAACAGGAAGAGAAAATGTTCCTTGTCTGAGTGAAGCAGCCAGCACATCTATTTTGTGTGATACTAAATATAACGTTACAGCTAATCTGTTCAATTTATAGCACCAAGATAGCTTTTCTTGCTTCTGTTGTCTGGACTATTAAAACATATCACCATAATAAAATAATATCTATAGGGATGTCGTGATGCCAACCTCAGCTGGCAAGTAAGCCCCATGCAGCCACTCTATCACTCTCCCACAGTAGGATGGGGGAGAGAATCAGAAAAGTGAGAAAGTTCATGGGTTGAGATGAAGATAGCTTAATAGATAAAGCAAAAGTCATGCACACAAGCAAAGCAAAGCAAGGAATTCATTCCCTAATGGGCAGTCAGGTGTTCAGCTATCACTCTTAATGAGCCCCTTTCCTTCTATATGCCCTGGATTTATATGCTGAGCATGAGGCCCTGTGGTTTGGGATGTCCCCTGGGTCAGTTGTGGTCACCTGTCCTGGCTGTGTCCCCTCCCAATGTCTTGTGTTTAGCAGTCTGTGGTCACCTAAAAACCTTTACTGAGAGGATCTTTGTCTCCTCCTGCTTTGCAGAATCCCTAGCAAGGAGTCACAAGTAGGCTGCTGGTATCCTGAGACTAAATACTGCCTGAAAGACAGGTAGTGCTGAAGGAACATTTTTCTTGTCTTTGAAATTACTGACACCCTATCAGCACTTGTCCATAGCCAAGAAAGAATCTCACTCAATTTTTTGTCCAGTGTTGGTGTTGTCTAGGAATGAGGGCTGTCTGCCCAAGGACTGAGGCAGCTGCCTTGGTGGAAGCAAAAAGGACACTGATCATGAGCACACTCCTTAGCTATTTGTCCCTGGACCCCCTGCCTTTCTAGCAATTGTCTCTGAGACACAAGCTCTGGGCTCTGTCAGACCTTGATCTCTGCTGGAGCTGGCTTTGGAGAACATCCAAAGCCATTTTGGAAAAGTCTTTTTTGGACATATGTCTGTGCTGAATACACAATTCCTGCCAAAATACTGCATCTCCTTGAACTCCTCTGATTTCAGGCAGGAGGGACGGAACCCTGATTGTTCTGACATGGGAAGGAAACTCTCATTTTATAAAAGCTTGGACTATCTTGCTTTTGCAGTTCAAGTGATGTCACTTAGTCCCTCTCCCTTGCAGATGTTCTAATAAATCTACAGGGTTATTTGTGAGAGGGGAGGTTAGAATTGGCCAGTCTTGGGTTATTTTCTTCCCAACCCAATTGTGTGAAGAAGTCAAAGAAAGAGCAGAGCAAACCTCAACTTCTCTCAAACCTATTGGTATTTCATATAGCAGTTTTATATGTAAGGGTTTCCCAAAAGCTCTACACATGTTTTCATGTGTTATTTCTGAGACTGCCTAAGAGGAAATGGAACTCCAAGCACACTAATCTGTGCTTTGCTCCTTGTCCTTAGCAGTGTCAGAAGTGGGGTACCAAGCTGAGGCCAGGGCCACAAAGGTGAGGGAAGCACTCTCACTGTAAGTCAAACTATGTTAGAGGTCCTATGACTTAGCTATTTGTTGAATCTAAATTCCTATTCTCGCAAAATAAATTCTGCTAGGAAGTCTGGCCTGTCCCATCTGGATGTGCCCTTGTCATTAGAAAAAGCCCCTCAGATTCCTGCAGTCATGGATGAAAACCATACACACCTGTGGCTGGGGCAGGAAAAATTTTTCTTCTTTCTCCCAACAGTCAAAATCACCCCATGGACATGGAAGATGCTGATTCATATTTCAGAGTGTGCCAGCAGAAGAAGAAGCTTTTGGGGAACCTGATGCAACTCTCCAGGTTCAGCAACAAAAGGCAAGTCTGGTAGAATTTTTGTCACTAAAACTTTCTTTAACTATTATAATTATTCTCTATTTAATTGTTATTTTTGGCATTGATTATTGAACTACAGTAAGGAGGATTTTTTTACTTACAATTACAATGTTCTAATCCAACCCCTTTCTATGAAGAGTCATCTGAATCTTTCCTCTCCTTTACATCTGACAACATAACATTTCTTCTTTGAACTTCTGCTCACTTGGATTAGTTTCTTTAGAATCTTGGTTCTTTCAACCTTCTTTTTTTTTAGTTAGTTATGTGGGTTTTGGAGTTTTTTTCGTCTGTGAAATTGTTTCCCTTTATAGGATAGAATAAATCAAATAAAAGCAAAGTGGAGCACAGATAAAGGTTGTAAGAACAAAGCATCCAAATAATCTTTCATTATAATTTTTTCCTTCTCACTAAACTAAGATCAGAAAATGGCAGAAGGACCTGAAATGTGATTCTGTGCACCAATTTCTATCACAGAGTTTGGAAACACATTTAGAAATATTTTTAAAAGTTCTCCAAATGAGGATTAGCTCCAGAAGCATTATAGTATTTCAATATTTGTATTTCTAGGTAGACATAAGTGTCAGGATGTTAGGAAATCTGCAGATTTTGTTCTTTTGCTTGGTTTCAGAAAAATATGACAAAGTTTCAATTTCAAGAATTCGTGTCAATACAAAAAAGTGTTTAATTTCATGTACTGACATGAAATATGGCAAAATATCAGTCTTTCTGCCTTTTATCTTTGAAAGTATAGCGCAGAGGTACTATTTTATTGTAAAGATGCTGTAAAATATGAAACAAAGCAGATGACTATTGAAGCTGTAGTTTTTAAAAAAAACATATTTATAGAACAATTTTTAGTGATTCAGTGTGGGCACTGATGTTGATCTTGTCTTATTCAAGGCACCAAACCACATTGGGTTTTTGGTAGAGAAATGTTTTCCTCCTGTGGTCTGGTGCAGAACCTAATCTAGACTCTTTTGATCATTATTTGTTGATATTCAGTGCCTTCTGTTTCCAATTTCTATTACCTTTCCTGTGAGCTTTTCATGAATTTAGACAAGAAGTTATCTGAAGCAGAAATATCCAGGGATAAAAAAAATGAACCATGACTGAAAACTTTCTGTGTAATAGAAATACAACTGGAAATAAGTCATGCTAACAAAAATGTACTGACCACACTAACCTAATTTTTTTCCTTCACTGTGGCCATCCCAGTGTCTTCCCAGAGCATGAAATTCCAGTATTAGTACTATGTACAATTCTATTTGGTATTTTTCCTCTCATCACATATTATGTGGAAGTTTTTTTCTATTTTTTTTTTTTTCCCTTGGAGAGAGGCAAAATTTCAGAGGCTGTGGCCTATGCAATTGAATTTCTCTGGGTAGTATGATAGATGGTCAGAATTTTGTTAAATACTGACAATTTTTGAAATAACAAAAGAAGTAAACTTTGTGACAAATACAGATCCAATAAATAGAACTGAAACTCCATTAAAATTTCATTAGACTGTTCAGCCATACTCTTCACACTCCATTCCTTGTCTTCGTGGGCTAAATCAGATATTAATGCACATATATTTTTGACAGATTTTGATAACTTCGCTGCTTTTTAGAGATTAAATCTGACAAGCCAGCAGACCCATTCTATGGCTGGGGATAGAGAGGTGGCAATAACAGGAATTATTTCAGGCAGGGAAAGCTGTGTTTGTATTGAAGAGCAGTTTTCAAATAAAGCAGAAATTAGTGAAATGCATTAAGAAATCCTTTGAAGTCTCAAAGCATTGTCTCTTTTCTGTTTCAATAAAATCACAGTAAATTTCTGTGAAGAGCTTAATGACAGGACCATTTGCTGTTGTAGTGGCTGTAAAGAAAAATGACTTCATGAACATGAAGAAACAACGAGATGTTGCAGCACTAGCTGTTAATATAAAAGCCTATTTTTTCCCTGGCTAGGGAATGTAAGTCTTGTTTACTAACACTACAATTTATAAACTCTTGCACAACCTTATTACAAATAAATAATCACACTGAAGAACAATTCCATTAATTTCCTGAAATCAGCTTGCAAAGCTGAGTGCACAAACACTAAGGAACATTAAAATTAATGTTGACTTTTGTTCCTATATTTTTCTTAGAGCCATTTTCCACTAAGTAAACTGAAAATAAAAATTGCATTATGTGGAGAAACAGTCATGCCCTCAGGAGGGGTCAGTAGGTAGATTTGCCTTCACTGTGTAGATCCGTGTGCTTTTTTATTCTCTACCTGATATCCTGAGGATGAAATATGCTTTGATAGCATAGCTTTCAAATTATTAGTACTAAGATGGGCTGTCTTGGCTGAAATCTTCCAAAATATTTTTAGTGTGGACATTTAGTACACAAAAATGTCAGTGTTTTAACCCTGTCAATCAAAGGTCTGTGTTGCCAAAATCAAGACCTTGGTTTTAATAGATAACCTTGATCATACCGTGGTTGTGATGGTGGAGAACAGGTCAGATTCTGGAAGTTAGTCCTGGCCCTGGAGACGTCCCACTTCCCTACCCAGTGTTCAGCAGTCATTAAAAGTGCAGCCTTTTGTCACATTAATTTTTTAAAAGTAAAAGGAAGGATTAATTACTGCCTAAGCTCTGTTATACTCCCTTTAAAAGACAGCCCTCATTTCATTAGACCCTTTAAAAGGTCTAATTGAAAACACATAAAATTCAACAGAAAAGCTTGAAATTACTTTGTTGCACATTTTTACAGAGAGAAAAAGAGGCAGATCCCTGTACAGCCTGGAGAGAACTTTGAACCCCTTAGCATACATATTAGAAATTAGGGGAGAAATTACTTTGTATTCCTGGTAAAACACCTTCTGACCAAACTCACTCATTTACATACTCCTTTTGCAAGCAAAGCTGGATGTCTGCAATTTCCTAAAATCCCAGTTTGAGTCACACTAGGGGAGGATAAAAACCCACAACTGCAAACTGTTGCCTGAGGAGGTTGTTTTCCATTTCTTCATGCCCATAAGACACTGGTGTATCCCACAGAGGAGACATGCAAGTTCTTCTCTCCCTGCCTACCTCTGCATACTGTTTAAGGAAAGGGAATAGTTCTTGAGGAACAGATTCTGTATTTCCCTTCATGCTGGCTTTGCTGTCCTTGCTCCATTGAGGGAAGTTTATTTCTCCATTTGGCTTTTCACAGCTGGCCCGTATTTCAACCTAGATAAACTGATCCCCTACAAAGACAATATCTAGAGGTAGCAAAATTTTCTGCTGACTCTTGGCCCAGATGTTCAGCTTCCAGCTGCTTACGATTGCTGAATAGGTTTTGATTCATAAACAGGCAGTATTGACAGTAATCCCTCACAAAGCCATTCCTTCATATCAGGCATTTGCAGCACATAAATCCTATTCTCCGAGGAAAACACATTATGTTTTCTCCTTTTATATACTCAGAAACACTGCATACAGTACATAATATCATTCTGTCATAAAGAAATTTAATAAAAAAGAACACATAGCCACAACCTGCTTCCATCAAGGAGTGCAAATGCATCACACTTGCACGTCACTGGAGATATTGTCAGAATGGCAGTAACAGTAAAAATTGCAGTGACTTGGCCCTTTCTTGAATGGATGGAGTTGGTTTTTTTCCCCCCTTCAGATTTCATGTGGTTCATTGTCTCTCCAGGAAGTTTGCTGATTCTTAGCAGGACTTTAACAACAATTTATTAAGCTACTTCTGTAAATTCTCCTGGCTACTCAAAGGGAACCTTTAGTCTTCTTTGTAAATCAAATCATTGAGCTTCTAAATCACTGACACTCATCTAATATCTGAATCAGACACCTACAGAAAGAGAAATTGCACAGGGAGTCAAAGATTCAAGTAGAAAAAGAGACATCACTGATTGAATTACCTGATCAAATTTAAAGATGGTCAATGAACCAATGACAAATGGATGCTTTTTCCATTGCAGTGATGTGTTACTGTCAGATTCTTGTTATACATTTTAAAATAAAGCATAGATTGCAGATATTGTTAATGTAACAGTATCTTGACAGTGAAAAAACAATGAATAAACCAGCTGGTAAACACTTGCATTGATGTATATTTATAAAGGTACTTTATGACCATAATCAATGTGCTAAAAGAAAGCACAGTTTTGCCAGCTGGTAAGCATAGATGATGAGTGTGTGGTTTGTGTGAGTGGAGAATGAACAAAGAAAACAAGAAACAATTAAACTGGAATTTTAAAATTAAAAAACAAACAAGCAAACAAAAAAACCAAACCAAAACAAAAAACCCAAACTTTTCCACCAGGTAAAAAGTCAAGAGGCTCATCCATTTTCATGGTCCAAGTAACTTTTGCCCTCTCTTGTAAGATGGCATGGGGTCATTCCTGTATAAAGACTGAACCTAAGCCGGGCAAGTAAAAAGAGCAGATTTTAATTGGCTTCAGGTAACTTCGAAGCAGCACCACAGATAAAATTATTTTAAAATGTTTGCCATATATAGAGGTGAAAGAAACCTAAATGCATTAAAAAAAAATACCTTAAGCTTGTTTTAATACTTTTACTAGTCACTGCTGATATTGCGACAGAACTCTTCCTCTCTTTGGGCATCTTTAACTCCAGTAATTCAGAGCATGAAATAACCAGAAAGAGTTAAGGGCAGTGCAGGGGTTTGCAGAGAGCCCCTATACAACAAGGAATGGTTTAGTGAAGTAAGTACGTGTTCTGCTACCAAGATTGATGCTCCCAATTAATAAAACTGTTGTGAGCCTCCTTCTTATCCATCAATTGAAGTCTTCTAAAATTTTTATATGATAAATGACACAGATACAAAATGACTTGCCACAACTCTTTTATTTGTTTTAAAAGACAAATACATTATTTATGAGATCCTGCTGTAGGGGCAGTTAAACAGTTTCCTTTAGGTTGACTCAGCAGGGAATCTGATGCTGAGTCACACTAGTGGAGTGACTGCCTGGGAACATTTGCAATAATGATCAGAAGGATTTGTAACACCCAAGCTCAACATGACAGGTCTTAAAACATTACCTGTCTTTATGAAGGACATTGTATTTCATCACTGGGATTTCAACTAAACCATAGTTTCAACAGATTTTTAGAAGCTCATGCGGTCAAGAAATCTGTGTTCACATTATATGTTACCTGAAATCTTTTGGATCACAATCAAACCATTTCTTCTTGGCATATTTTCATAGGGTTTTTTTTTTGTTGTTGCTGTTTTTTCTGTGGTAGATATCCTGTCTATCCTTTCCATTCCTGTTTTTTTTATACACTTGCCTATTCCAGTCTGCCCAGACAGAGCAGGGGGACCTCTTCTGCTCCTGTCAGTGCTAACCTTGTCCTCAATTTTGCCAGTTCTCCTTTATTGGAAAGGATGGCTTGGTCACCTTGTATTTACCTTATTCCTTATTTGGCACCTTTTTTTATCATGTAAGTGTCTTCAAGTTTTATACCTTTAGTCACCACATCAGATGCTGGAACAGTGTTACAAAAAAGTCACATGCTGTTGGTGTGCTGTTGGACTATTTTAGTTTATATCTGGGTTAAGGTTATCTAACCTTTTTTTTTTTAACTTGATTAACGAATTTTTAGTTTGAAGTCGTCATGGTCCTTTGCTTTGGCTGCACCAGTTTCCTCTGTTTACAGCAAATAAAATGTATGATAGATAACAAGGGAAATCTGAAGGCAAACCCCCTCCAGGGAGGTACACTGTCCAAATTCTTTCAGTTTCGGCATCCTCTTCCTTGTGTGAGTAATGAAAGTAATGACTCAGCCAGATTTACTTAAAATGGCTTCTATAACTCCTCATAAAGCCTGTGTCTCTATTTGTGGTGTGTTTGCCATCACTCTAATACTTGCTGTCACATTTTCTTCCACTCTTGAGAGTCTTCAGATTAACAAATCCACACTTGTGTCTGTATTGGCTCCAGAGGTCAGACTGCAGAACAGCATCTCCACTAAGGAGAAATAAAACAACATCATCTACTCTCTGCTGCATCAGAATAACAACCAGGAGACATGATTTTACCCCTGACTCTATCAATATCAGTTTGTATGGCTTTGAGCAAATAATTCTGATTTCTCCCCTTTCAGTTTTCTTATTTACAAAAAAAAAAAAAAAAAAAAAAAAAAAAAAAAAAAAAAAAAAGCTTGTTTTTTCAGTTATGTCCATGAAATTAAAATTAAAGCATTGAAAATAATGTGTGAAAACTAAATATGGCCAACTATTCTGAGGTTTATTTGAATTGTGTTTCCCTCACAATCCAGTGTGAAAAAAGATCTGCAGAATGAAACAGAAAAAGGATTAAGACTCAGTACTGTAGGATAGTTTCATTGCCAGTGTTGGCTTTCCTGTTCTCTTTTAGTTTGGAAGAGAGAAAAATAAGCTCCCTTTCTGTGCTGTAATTTTTCTTTTAAGCCCAATTGCTAAATTATTCCATGTTGGCTTAAAATTTTGGACTAAAAATGTCCTGTAATTGTCATGTTAGCAAGAGATTAAATAATTATAATAAAAAGCAAATAAATGCATTTGGTAGACAAATAAACTTAAACTAAAGATGTATTTATTTATTTTTTTGTTTGTTTATCAAAATAAGGAGCTTAAGAGAACCAAGGCCTATGTTATAATTTTACCTAATTACATTTATCTTTCACTAGCTTCCAAATGATGCCCTGTATTTTGAATTTCAGTGCTTGTGGTAGATTCAGGAATCCACATATATAATTTTCTGGCTGACATCATGCAAAAGACTCACAACAAATGAGAATTAAAAGCATGGCCCATGATGAATGTCCAGTAATAAAGAGCTCTTTGAGGAAAGTAAGAGTGTTTCTATAGATAAATCATTTTTATGGCATCTCTTAGCAAAGTGGGGGCCATTCACATCAGCCTGGCCTGGTGGGAGGTGTCTGTTCAGGGCAAGGGGCTTAGAATGGGGTGGCCTTTAAGGCACCTTCCAACCCAATCCATTCTATGATTCTTTGCTCCAGATAACAGAGATTTGAAGGAGGCCCAAAAAAAGAAATAACATCAGCACTTGGGTTTGGGAGAAGTGTCCCTGGTAGCCTTTGTTGTACCATGCCTTGAACATGACAAACGTGTACCACCTAAAATGACTGGCTATAGAGTAGTTTGCTGTCTTTAGGTCCCAGGACATCATTAATTAGGACTCACTGAATTCAGCTGAGTAGATTAGGTTGCCAATGAAGGCAGATCTCTCAAGTAGGTATGGTGAATACAAGGTCATGGCAGCATGTGAAGAGCAGCCACAAAACTTTGAGCTTCTACACTGGCCTGATGGGTGAACTTGAATAAATCTGTCACCCTATTCAAGTCTTCCATATCCCAAGACTGTTCCCTGCTTTAGTTTCAATATTTTCTTATTCACACAAAGATACCATTCATTTTGACTGTATGGGATAAATTTCTTATACTGTTAAAAGCTTTTCTGAAATGATGTCAGTGTTTGTGATCAGATTATAAACAGCAAATGAATATGTTCCTTTTTTAGCTTCAGAACCATCACTATTAAATGGCTATTGTCATTACATACAAATGACCAAAATAAATGTGTAGTGACCATCTGGAAGACTCATTTCACAATTTGAATTTTCAGTGTTGGAAAATCTCAACCCGTCTGCTCCATATTTCTTACCTCTGCTAGGCATGAGATGGACTTTAACCGCTAATAAATTTAATTTTGTCTTTAAATTGTGTTTCTCCACAGGTTATAAGAATACCTTGAGAGAAAGAACAAGATTCTGAAAATAAAAAGGATCCACTCATAGACTGCTTTTTAAGGAAAACCCATTTACTTTTCACCAGTCCATGTAAATTGAAGGGAAAGGTAAATGAGCAGTAAGAGCCACCAAGATGTGTGCTGCTGTCCATAGATTATGTGAAAGAATGGGTCTGTGAAATGTGACATTCTTTCATTTTCCACAGTCCTTAAACCTTTTAAGTAAAGTAATGACTTAATTGTATAAACTTATGCTTAACTATACACAGTAGTACTGTATTTTTAGATGGACTTGAGATGACACCATAGAGGAGGTATATACCTCTCCAGACTTCTTTTATCTTTAATACCATTGTTTGAATAATAAAAAAAAATCTAAATCAAATGTAATCTATGAGAATACCTGCTTTAGTCTCTCAATGCTTTTATTTCTTTAATATCCACATGCTTTTTTATAGCAGACAATGTAACAAATTGGTAAATAATCAAAACCTGATATCTTTCACCTCTGAAAAGCCAGAGTGTGTTCAAAAAGTGGGTTTTTTCAAGATGGAATCTGACATAATAAGTGAGAATTTTTTATGCTGTAATCTATTTACTTGCTGATAAACAATAAAGTTCTCACAAACGTCCTTAAAAAGTTTTTCACAAATGATGCTGTTATCCTTACAGACCACGATGCAAGAACTAATTCAAAGACCTCTTCTAGACAAGGTTTCCAATGAGAAATAACTTTCCTGACTGTATCCTAAACTTTGGGAAGACGAGACTACACGCAAGAAAGAAAACACCTGCCATGTTTCTGAACCTGCAGAAATGTTGTTTGTCTGCTTATAGCTTTCCTGGAGATGGCAGACTGGTGGCAAAAGACTTTAGGGGGAGACCAGGGTGATCATAGTTGCTGTTATCACATATTCTCAAATCTGCTCCGAATAATTCAGGAGTAATTTTATATTAATGCATGGTGGAAGTCTCACTAATTCAGTATGCTCAGACTCTCATCCTCTAGTAACAATGGGGCAAAAAGGATAACTTGGGGAAAGGTTTCCCTTAGAAGTTCAGTGAGCTTTAATTAGTTTCCTGAGTAAAAATCTTCCAATGTACATGTCAAACCCACATGCTTCCTCATCAAGCCTGTGAATGTGAGACATACCCACAGACAAGTTACAGAAACCACCTGGACCCCCAGCTCCTCTAAAAACTTATCAAATTGGTTGTCCTCCACACTGCAGTTGACTTGGCTAAAGGTAAAATCAGGAATTATTGTCCCTCTGAGTTTTTCAGCATTTTCACTTCCAGCTGATATATACAAAAAGCTGAAATTCTCTGAAGTGCAGGAGGAGAACATAAGTCATCTTGAGTTAGCTGATCTTCTCCTAAAGTTCACAAGATGCTGACCGTACAGGAATCCCATTCTTCTGTGGTAATAAATTCTATTTCTCAAAAAGCCAGAGAAGGAAAATGCAGTAAGGAACATAAACTAGAACCTAAATTGTGAAATACAGTTCTTTCCTTCACTGCTTCAGGTTTTCAGCACTAGATACTGAACTGTGGCTCATGATAGTCAGCTCCAATGTATTAATAGTACTGGGTGTTTATTCAACACATTAAATTTTATCTTGGATTATAAATGACAAAAAATCAAATGCATGAGAGTAATCCAGATGGGACATAGAATGTATCTTTCTCAATATTCTTTATGCAGTGACAGACAAGACAATCTGAGAAAAGAAAAACTTTAGTTTTATGTCCTGTAATAGTATTGGACACAGCTACCTGCAGCTTCTTTGTGTAGGGCCAGTGCTGTCTCTGTGGAGACTAAAAATGTTCTGGGGTGGGTTCCAGCCACTCATTAGATAACAGAAACCCCTGAAGTTTAGTCATGGCTCTTCCTGGCTTGAACAAACATCTTCAATAAAGATGAAGCAAATTAGAACCTACATTATACAGCAGAGTTTATTTTGTGGGGAAGGAGTTTAAAATCACAGCTGTTAACCCATCATTTTTCTAATGCTGAATTGATTGGAAACTTGATTAAAAGCAGCAGAATGCTTGCTGAGTAGAGAAGTATTATAGCACCCATGGAACATGGATTCCAGAAATGACACATCAATCTGCATAAACCCTCCACGTATGTGTGCTTGGCAGGATGACACCAAGCTGTTCTGCTATGGGCTTGACTGACTTTGATTTCCACAAATACTTAGAACCATCTCAGAGGCTGTGAAATGCCTTTCTGTCAGCTTGGCTAATGGAACTCTGTCCCCCTCTTCAGCTGAATTGGGATTAATACTTTTACTGCAGGTAATCACTTGCAAAGTGTATCCTACTTCCATTTCAAAATAGGAGCAAATAGCATTGAATAATTCTAATTTTAGTGTTAAATATTCCTGTTCTGAACTATCCTGACAGCCACAGCAACTGAGGCAGAACTGCTTTTCTCTTTTTTTAGACTCAAGGATTCAAGAGGATTCTTGAGAACTGAAGGACAGGCAGTTGAGAGATACTCAAAAATCATTTATTGGTGAGTGCATAAACCCACGCTTATATCACTGAAAGAAGATGTGGAGGTTTTTCATTTGCTAAGGTGTAATTTATACATTAGTATTAACTTTGCATGAACGTACTTTGAATAGAAGCTGTCCAATATATACAGATTATATTCTGTATGTCAACTACTATTTAAATTACCTCCAATGTCTTGTAATAAAAGCCAATGCTATTCATCCATCCATCTCTTCCAATTTTCTTTATATACTTCCTATAAGAATGCTGTGCCCTGCAGCCCAACAAGCTTGGCTGAAAGAAAGGACTGAAACAAAAACCCCATGTCCAAATACTTGCTCAGAGGGTACTGCCCAAAGGTTGGGGTACAGAACACTGGGGTCAGTTTGTGGAGAAACTGAATTTATACCCAGTAAATCAGAAAGAATCTGAAGAGTTTACCTAAAGCCAAGTAATCACTCAATTCATGACAACAATTCTTGGAACTGTAATTAGAAAATAAAATTTGTTTTTCACACTTTCCCGGAAGGTTATTATGTGGTTATGGGGAATAACCTGATGAGACAAGGTGATGACAAATCTGAACAGGGATCAATAGGTGAAAAACATTAATAATAGCTAAAAGTAGAATGAATTAATTTTCCATGCTAGAGCCATGCTACTGGTGATTTTACACTGACAAGGACAGAGGTGGATTGGTCTAGTGTTGGCTACACTATATTTTTTCAGTGTTTTAAAGAGAAACTTTATTCATAAAGAAATAATTGCTTTGTGTGCCATTTCTTCAAGAAATTAGAGAGAAGATTGGTACAGTTGTTATGAATTGCACCTCCAAGCTCATCTAAGCCTGAATACACTGACACTACTGACAACTCTACCCCTTCTTTGATAGAATGAGTCTCACAATTCCAGGACAAATTCATTCATTTCCTCTGTTATCTCTGCCTCTCCTGTCATCACTTCTTCCCAAAGCCAAGGGGAAAGGTTTTCACTGGCAGGTGAGAGCATCTTATTTAAACTCATCTCTGGCTGTCACAGCTGCTGCTCAAGGATCTTCCCACAGCAACCTCAGATCCTCACAGCTTTTCCTTAACACCCATTATTGCACTCAGAGTCACTCTTGAGTTATTCTGCCACCTGCATCACTTACGTGCATCTTACTGTCTTCTCACATAAAATTTATATTCCAGCCATGACTCCTGAGTCTTCCCCTGGCACTGCAGACAAGTAGGTCCCTTTGTTCAGCTCATCCTGAGTTTCATGGAAGCACTGCCAGCAGCTTGAGCTCTCTGCCTACGTGAGCTGGCAGGGCTGTAAAAAGGCACTTCTGCACTGCTTTCTATCAGATTTCCTGAGTTCATCTCAAACATAAACTCCACTGGTCACATGGTCCTGTAACCTGTGTCAGTTGCCTTGAAATTGGGAGTTTCAGCTGATGATTATAATATCATGGGTCATCATTTTCTTATCACTGAAAATAGTGATTTCCAGCCCATAACTGGTTTCTATACCTTCAACTACATTGACATGTTGTGCGAGGTGGTGTTAGAAATATAATAGATATTTTATTTTCCTTTTATTGTTAGTAAAGTAGAATACCGAATTCTTACTCCCTGCAAGTATTATTCACCTACATTTCAATCAGCTGACTGAGGACTAGAGGTCACTAGAAATTTTGGAACTTGTAAATCTCACCAACACCCAGTCAAATTTCTTGAGCTTTTACACATTTGATGTTAAAAAATCTCCACAGAATCGGGTGGGATTAGAACCCCCTCCCTGTTTGTGCTGAACAAAGTAAAATAATATCACAAATTTTATCACCCCCAAATTAATTGGTTGGCATTTAAAAACCTATCCAAAGTTCCAGATCTCTGACATGTTTTCTTGCCTCAGAGAGCAAAACTGCTAATTCTTACTAGAAACATCTTCTCTTTCCCTTCTGTGTTAAAGGAGCAGAGAACCTTTGTGGAGATGGGCACCTGGGAAGGAATATTCACAATCTCTTACTAAATATTTGAAGACATACAGAAGCCCGGCAAAAAGCCTTCATTTATTCCTTTAATCAATAGTAAATGCAAAACCCAACAACATTTCTTTAATAGCATTAAATCAATTTCTTGGATATCTTTTCTGTTGTACCCTTGAAAAGCAGCATCATGGAAGTGATTTTCCTGTTACCTCAGCAGTTGCTGGAGATATTTAAGGTGATCACAAAAGAACACTCAGATATCATCCTTAGCTCAGTTATGTGAAACAGCACTAACACAGTCACTGGCATGACATCAAAAGATTCAAGGAAAAGCAGGATGAAATTAAATGTGGTGAGTCTAAAAACACTTAGAGATAAAAGGAAGTCACAGAAGCACCAATAATTAAAATATGGATCCTAAATAACTCTCATAGCCAATTATTTTCATATATCAAATATCACTGTGCAAACTTGGGTGCAAAAGTCTGCATTGAGTTTTTGCTGAATAAATCATTAAAAGAATCAGAACTTCTGCACCAGAATCAAAACTAATTTTTCAATAAAATAGCTTTGTTGAAAGCTCTGTGTTTTCATAAATATTTATTTTTCACTCCTCAGTGAGCAGAGTATTCAAATGTGAGGGATTCACAAGATAAGTAAATAGATACATTTGAATATTCTGATCCATATGGGGATTCCACCTCCCCCAATTTAGTAGGCGTTTTATAAGCACCTTCATAACAGGCTGCTGACAACAGTTAACAATTAATTGAATCACAGAAACAGCCACAAAAGATGCTCAGTGTGATACTCACTCAAAGCAGTGATTTTTGAATTTCTTAACTGGAGTTTTGGGGATTCAGTATCTTCATCTAACAAATATTCATTTTCTTCTTTTACACTCTTGATCATCCAAATTTGCCCTGGACTGTTCCAAGGAAAAAGTCACTGTAGTCAAATTGTTTTTGAGATTTTATTACTCTGATGATGGACATCGCTCATTTTTCTGGGAACACAAACACATAACTTGATGCAAATTTATATTCCCGCCCTGATTTCCAGTGTCCTAAATCTATATCAGTACAAAATTTATAGTATTCATTTTAAAGTCTAGTAAGTAAATGAATAAAAAGTAAAACTTTTCTAGGTCCCAAAAAGAGCTCTGAAAAATGTGTTGGCCCTCCCATCCAAAGTAAGCTACTGAACAGAGTAAACCTGGAAGGAGAAATACAATACAGACTTTCCTTTACTGAGCTTTTTATTAGATGCTCTCATCTAGCAGACACTTCTGTAGTTAATAAAATGCTTTACTTCTGTCTGATTTGAAAGAATCACAGTGCAAATGATTAGTCCTCTTTTGGCAAGTTAGAGTTATAGATCCAAGTATATTCACCTTTCAATTCTGCAGATTAGTATCACTACAGATTACTGAACTCTAAATGGTTTCAGCACTGCACTGCTTCCCTCTTCACACACAAGATTCAAATATGTACTTAAGCAGATGCATTTTAACTTTTTTTTTAAGAATCTGTATTTTCCTGGAAGAAACCAGCTTGGAACTAGCAGACCTAATGGCACTTATGGATCTGTGGAAGTAAGGTCAGAGGATCTTGAACATGTGCTTTCTTTAGGAATAAGTTATAGGAAAAAACAATTATAACACTGAAAGTTACGGTGGGAGACCTGTGCTTGCCTCTCCCAGATTCCTCATATCAGCTGCAAAAACTGAGCCAAAGAGGGGCAGAAGTAGAGCATCATTTCATAAAATCAGAGAATGAAGGGACGTTAAAGATGATCAAGTTCCAACACCTCTCCATGGTCAGGGAACCTATCACTAGACCTGGTTGCTCAAGGTCTCCTCTACACTTTTTTTCTTTTTTTTTTTTTTTTTTTTTTTTTTTTTTTTTTTTTTTTTTTTTTTTTTTTTTTTTTTTCCTACCAGCATCTTTGCAGGAATTTAGCAACATCAAAAAACCTGACAGTAGGAGCTGATCACAGTTCTGCACCAACTCTGGGAAAGAGATCATGGCACAGAGAATCTGGAACATCTAAACCACCAACAGCTGAGAAATACCTATAATGTTTTCTATTTGCTGTGCACTTCTATCCTATAGAAGCTAAATTAAATATCATTTGAGTACCCTAACAAGAGGAACAGATCCATTGAACAATCAGGCCTTGCATCAAGCTGGTGATTCAGAGGTAAGCCCCCAGCCTTAAGGAAGGTCTGAGATGAAATCAAAAAAGCAGGCAAGCAGGGTCAGATCAGCACAGATCGAGTGTAACACACACAGAGTAGAGCCCAAACAAACACTGGGATCAGGTGCTGGGCTTAAATTCAGTGCCTGCACACAGGGAGTGGGTGTGTGAAGGTCCCAGCCAAGGCTGCACAGGGCTCTCAGAATCTGTTGGTGTGGTCAGAGCGCTGGCAGCACTGCCTAAAGACATCTGTGTGACAGATTTCAGCCTCAAGGCAGGACGAGTGAAACAAGGTGGACCTTTCAGGTTGTGTTATAGAGTGTTATTCAGGTAGGAATATAGTGTCTCACTTTTCCTCTAGCTTTTGTAATAGCCCCTGCTTTTTTAGGAGACTCTACCCTTCAGTACGTTTGGCTTCTGAAATGCTAGCCCAGTTTCTGGGGGAAGACTGAAGCAGGATCCTAATTATGAAAAGATGGTTCTGAACTGTGAATAATCTTGTGTGAAGCCATGAGGTTTATTAGTAAAGTTTTGCATCAGCTGCTCCATGAATGACTATGGCAGGAGATGTGTAGAAACAGATCCCTGGCTGGGTGCAACAGCTGAATTCTAAGTGTTCGTTGCCCTTTCTAAAAGATTTCAAATTATGCATCAGTGTGTGTAGCTCTAGTTTCTTTGCCTGCCTCTCTTTGCTGAAATGGTGTTCCTTTTCTCAAGTGAGCTTGGTGACTATTCCTAAATTATAGGATTTTATTGCCTTGAAATTGGTTATCTTGTTTTGGTAGTTACTTAACATTTATGTTGCTTCATTTTTGAATCAGTGTTCTGTGCATTTTGGTGTAACATCTCTGAAATTACCCAATCTTACATGAACAATAGCAAGAAATCTTATCAGAGTGGAATTTGTCCTAAAACTTAATGTAATTATGATTGACAGGTAGAACGAGGTGCTAGAATGGACATTAAATGGTGCTTTAAATGCCTCAGTACTTCCTGGGACAGTTGTGACTTAAATACAAACACCATTTTAAAATGCTGTGGGAAAACATGTTGTATTGATTTAGCTTGGACTGCCATCAGCTGCTCTTATTTCTGCTTCACTTTCACTGAGGAAATGCTCAGGAACCTCATTCAGCTGCCTCATCTGTCCTGGATAAGTGTTTCTGTTTCTGGACATTGCCAGAGAAAATTGGGAGAAACAGAAAAGATGTGGGAAATGATAGTTGCAGAGAGATGGTGTTAGTGGAAAGGTGGGTGACATCTGTCTTGCTTTCATCCCCAGGGAGACACATACTGCTTTTATAACCTTTTACCTGCATTAGAAGCGGCTCAGTGAAGATCCTTATCTCAAGATACCCATCTAAGAAACAGGAGGAGCACCTTATTGTGCCAGATCTGAAAACAACCAGAAAGTGGAATTGAGGGTGATCCCCCTGTGAGAGGTGAATCCAGCTCCAGGTGGATGTGACTACGCTGAATTTACACAGGTGTCTCCTTTGGCAATATTTTCTTGGGATATATATTTAAATCTGATTTAGTTGTATACAGTTTCCATAAGAAGTTGTGTATTTATCCTCTAAAAATAGAGTATCCATATGTTCTGATGATTTTTGTTGGTACGTGGTTGTTTGATAAGAGCTTATCTGTAGTGTTTTGGGTACAATCCTCAAAGCTTTTCAGGCCAGAAAAGCTTAGGGGTTTGAAGAGGAATAGGATGATGCATTTCTTAGCTAGGAATTAAGCTATAAACTTATTTTTTGTTATTTAAACTATTTGGTCTAGGTGGTCCTTGCTGCTGCTTTTTTGCCTTCTGTCACTCTCTGTCTGTCAAATCAACCTATTACTTTTATTAAATACAGCATTAAATATATTTATTCGTTTAAAAAGGTTCTCAGGGCAAATTCTGATCCACTGTGATAGTGTAAATCCATGTCAGTGGCAGGGGATGCTTCAGTCCTACACAGCTGGAATCCCATTAGAAGCAGGGAGCTTTGCAGTGGTGCTCTGAGGGATAAGGGATTTTCAGGAGTTCTCCACACAGGTATATGTGCTCACTAAGTGTGTCAGGAAGAGGTGTAAGAGAATAACCCTGACTCTTCCTGGAGTATCCATGAGAGGTTTTACAGCTCTTGTCACAGTTACTGGATGCACCTTTTTGCTCTTTTAACTGCTCAGTGCCAGGGTGGCAGTTTCACCATTTCCCTCTGCTTAGGGAGCTTCCAGGGGAAACCCTCGAGGAAGGCTGGGCCTGGCTTTCAACCAGCATGGAGTAGGAGGAAGTTTGTGGGGTATAGAGGTGGGCACAGAACAGCAGGACATACACATACATAACCTACAGCATAGCAGAGATCAGAAAAAGCTGACAAAGGTGGAACTGACACATAACCAGACCTTGTGTAGCAGAAAATATTTTTTTCTGAGTGACCAGAGATGACTTTTGTTGCAGTTCTAGATCCCATTGAAAAGAGATTGACCTGAGATCAAGCTTAAATGAAAGAAATTTGCACCTGCAAAGATAGAGTGCTCAGGTGGAATTAATAATTTTTATTTCTATTCTGCTGCTTCTTTAGTTTATTCCACTTCTGAAAGTCTTGTACTTGTTTTTATTGCCAAACTACTTTTTTCAAGTCTGCTCATGATGTATTTTATGTACTTCTTAAGATGAAATGTTCTAGTCAGTCTTGCATCAAAGTTCTGCCTTCCTAGGATCCAACAGAATAGGAAAAGGTAGTGGGTGCATGAGACAGAGTAATAGAAGTCTTGGGAGGGGTGAACCTGGTCAAAAATGGGCATAGCAATGTCTGTTCAGAGACTCATACAGCCTGGGAAATAAGGAACTAGATCTCCTGGTGTGGCTGCAGAATTCTGGATTCTTTAGGGTGGAGAAGATGGTTGGCTTGCCTGGAGATCTGTGCTGAGGGACAGATAGAGGCTCTGCAGGAAAGGCAGGCAAGGAACACACGGAGCACAGCCTCACCCCTAGAAGAAAGAGCTGCTCAGGTGTGTGGAGCTCTTCTGGGAAACACTGATGGAGAGCTTTGGGTCAGGATAGGAGGAGAGCCCAGGCAGGGTAACTTTGTGCAGGGGATTTTACAGACATGGTCAGGGGGAAGTACGGGATGAAATCCATGGAACTGGAGATTCTGTCCTGCCAATTACTGAAAGGGGAATCTGGAGGGGTGCAAATAGTTCAAGAGGCTCCTGGAGAGAGTCAGAATAAGCCTTTTAACATGGATTGGAATCCTAAAATCATTAGGAGTGCAAAAAACCTCCAAAATCAAGTCCTTCAGAACTCAGGTGTAGATGTCTGCGGTAAAGATAGGCAATCCCTGGTGTCTATGAATTCACAGATTGGAGGCAGTAAGAGCATTATGATGCCTCCATCTGGGCATAAAAGATTCATTTTTCTTTCCTGAGCCTTTGCATTATATATATATATGTATATACAACTTGAGCTATATTTTGTAGATATTAATTTGCTGCTGCTTATATTTATTTAAATGTAAGTAAATAATATTGTAAGGCCTTTTAAATTTGTTAAAGACTTTTAATTTGTCCTTTGGAGTAAAGTCAGTGGATCAAGATGAAGAACAAATATATCTTGCCATTTTTCATTATTATTTTATCAAATATACATAACTTCAGGAAAAAAACGAAACCACCAACGTTCACTGCACTTTTGTGTGGTTATCCAATTCATATTGCTTGTCTTTCTGAACCTTTAAAAATAACTCAGTATAAACATTTGGCCATGTACAAGGCCACTTGAGGCAGTTCAGATGGCTGTAGCTCAGTTTATTGTCCTTTAAAAATCAACAAATTAAATCCAGACTAGTAAAAGAGTTACACAGATGTTCTTGAGATGACAATGTAGTCCAGCTGATTAGCAGTGCAACCAAGGACACCAAAAAGCTTTTAAGTGCTCAGCTTGGTACTGGTTGGAGATAAAATATCAACTTTTATATACTACTAATCTTTAGTGTTAAAAAGAAATAATGCTCTCAGGAAATGCTCATATGTGACCTTTTTCTCATACTGCATTCATTCAAATACTGATACTTAAGTTATTAGCCTGAAATACCTTTAGGAAAATACTCTTAGGCTGAACAGAATAGCCCTCCTAGGGAATCCTACATCTACATCTGCTGAAATAAAATCACGTTTCTGACAATTATCAGCCAAAATAGCAGAATACAGAACATTGTTTTAACCAAAAGATGGTGATTGTAGACTGAATTCCTAGCCAGGAGTGTTAGCAGCTGTAGTCTACTTGTGTGCTCTGATCACACATTTTTCTTTAGTCTTGGAAAATGTAAGATAATATGCATGTTCTCTCTCCCAGTGTTTATCAACTTATAAGCATAATTCAGATATTTTGCTAATGGTATTTAAAATTTGCAGAATACTATGGGTCATTATTGCTATATTTTCCTGAAAGGAACAAAAATCATCCAACTTCTGCTCTTGACGTTTGTGAAACCTCACATGACCATCAGCACAGCACTCCTTCCCAAAAGAAATCAGTAAAATCTGTGATAATTCTTTTGAATGTTCATTGTTTGACTGTTCATCTCTGTTGTCTTTGAAAGTATCTAATGGTTAGTGTTGGAAACAAAATGTATCCCTATTGTTCTGTACTAAAACAGAAAAGAAAGGAACAAGATAGTCACTGTTGCTGCTGTACAGATTACTCAGATAACCTCTTCAAAATATTTTTGGGCTAAAAATCTGAGAGAAGATGACAGCTCTTTCTTCTACAAAAGCAAGATCTCACAATTTATGCTCGAACATCTTTGAGAGGGCTGGAGATGCAGTAATCTACCTGAAAGTAGGTTTCCACAGTATCCCTCATATCAAAGGAAGAAAAAAAGTTGGATAAGCATTTAGCTTTAGATACAAGACTGGGAATCAAGATATCTGAATTATTTTGAACAAAGAGCCAAGATCCCTGAGGAGGGTGAAACACCCCACCTGAATCTGTGAGAGATCAGAGGAACAAATGAGAAGTGATGCAGTGGCTTGCAATCTTTATATGCCCACATTTAAGAGAATTTTCAGGTTTGTGAATGTACAGTGAACATCACTGGTGATGCAGGTTCAAGTCTAAGGCTTACTGCAGAGTTTACAGTCTTCTCTGACTTTTTTTGGGGAAGTGAGTGGATCATACTTTAAAATGTCTGATAATTGTCTCCATCAGCATCCCAAGCACCAATATTCTACAATATTCTATGAGAATGGGACAAAGTTCTCATCCACTTCTTCTGCTTACGGTATTTTGTATTGCAGCTGTTGTGCTTGCAGAACCAGCAATATCATTCACCCATAATGCAGTTTGTCTTCCTGACTACAAAAATACTGATATTTATCCTGCATTTTCATTTGTTTCAAAATTAGAAGGGACGTAAACCAACTGTATCACTCCATAAGGTATGTGTTAAAGTAATATCCATAGGTGTGCATTACTTTGTGATGTGTTTCACTTTCACAAAGTGGTATTTGAATATGCAAAACTTAAATACTGCCTAAATTAGGATAGCTGTGCCACATCCTTAGAGGTTTCAGCAGAATATTATTGCTTAATCTAAATAAAAATGCCAAAATTAATGTTATTTTTATGAAATGTGCTGCCAGGAGACTTACAGTAAAACCTGACAATTCCCTGACTCTTTTAGATGAAGTAAAAAAAAATAAAATCTTTATGGATGATGATTAAATGAAAGACGTGCTTTTGGATTCAAAACAGGGTAATGTTATGTTGGTCATTAAAGTGAACTGCTGTTTTCCTTTCATTTTTATGACAGAATTGAAGAGAAAAGCACTTGAAAAATACTGATCTTACAGGATGAAAGAGTATAGTAGGATCTTTTGCAAGTGGCAATTTGCAGAAGGAAGTGCTGAGTTCGTGGATGTACAGTGGGATTTATTTCATCTGATTTTAGACATCCAGAATGAGATGTATTCGAGTAAGAGAGTTACTTCTATAGCAAATGGAGAGAAATAGACACTTCATGGAAAGAGGTCCTGTGTGCTTTTCTTTTCAGGAAAATATTCCCTATGTTAGGGAATTCAGAGAATGTGCCTGCTTGTGCAGACTGACACTCAAAGGAAGCCTCTGGTTTGGGGTTTATTCTGATCTGGCAGGCTGATAGAACACAATCATAGAAAGATTTAAGTAAAAGAGACTTTTTAGTGAAGGACTGACAAAGCTAAATCAGTTTTCTTAGGGTCTTATCGAGTGAAATTCTGAAAATCTTCAAGGACAGAGATTCCAGAACCCCTTGGGTTGATGTAATCCGTAACCACCATCACACCAAAGGATTTTCCCATTATGTCCAATCAAAATTTCCTTTCTTGTAACTCTTCTGGGTGCCTGACTTTAGGTTCTGGTCTCTCCTCAGCACAGTTTTCATCATACTTGTCTTGTGCTGCTTCCAGCACAGAATGTCTGTCATCAACACAGGCCTCATTTCAAGAGATGTCCAGGCTTCTTGTTTGGTGCCATCAATCAGGATGCATTTTCTGCATTTCCCACTGGTCCTTTGAGAGCTTGGGAGCTTTCCTCTTTTCACTGGTTATTTTACATTCCAACACAGTACAGCCCATTCCAGTAGTAGCATTAATCCACTTTTATGTTCCAGATATTTGTGTTGGAGATGTTCTAACCTGTATCAGTTCAGAAGCAGACACAGATTACAAAAAAGGTGTGTATTCACACACCTTGGACGTGAATTTTCCTTCTGTGTATAAAATCCCTATCCAAGGTTGTTACTCCATAGAACCGATGATATGGTACTCTTGGTTTATTATTTAAAAAAATGTTAAACTAATGGACAGACCTCAAACCCACTGAGAGTTGTGGTCAGATCTGTGGCTAAATCCTTGATGTCTTGTTTCATTAGTTTGCCTTCACCCTGATCACTCCAGATAAATTTTCACCTCATTCAGGACAGAGGTGTTTCTCTGATGGCATTAATGAAAGCATGCTTGTATTGCCTAGAGTGGCTGAAGCAGCTGTTTAATTTTTTTATTTGAAAGCCTTGTACAGTTACTCTAGGAATCTAAGTTTTCTGATGATGGAAGATTGAAATTTTCTGTGTTGTGAAATTATGTTATTATTCCCACAGCAAGAAACACAAAAAAAATAATTTAGGAAGCCTGACATTGGCATTGAAACAGTTCAGAGCTTTGGAAATTTTATCACATCCTTGAGTTTTAGAGAACCTGAGTAAAAATTGAGAGTATGACAGAAAATTATTCAAATAGATGGATATTTGTCCTAGTGTATGGAAGAGTTGTGAAGATCAAATGTCTCTGTTATATACACTCCATTTTCTCTAGGTATGTGGTTGCTGTCTGACCCCATCTGTATTTCCCCCTATGTTTTTCTGACCTTTATTATTCTGAACTAGTGATCCTAATAAAAGAAAACGAAGTAACTGTTACACACTTGATTATAATTCAGTTGTGGTGACTTGGCCCTTAAATCAGATGGTACTAAGAGTTTAGAAATGACATTTCCTGTTTGAGATGAGCACCAGCTGTATAGCTTGGACATGGATTTCAAGCCATAAAGATGTTCAAGTCTGTGGGTTTAGTTTTCTTGTCTATCATCATTCTATATTTAGAGACGCCTCTCTAGAGCATGTTTTCTCTTTTGTAAATTGCATCCTATTTCTGTCCCCCTGCACCCCCCTCATTCTGTACAATTAACTGTATTTTAATCTGTCTGTGTGATGCATTCTGTTCTGAACAGGGACCATCATTTATTATAGATATTTTCTGCAGTGTCTGTAAATTCGATAATTATTCTCACCAAGCTTTCCAAAAGGAGTCAAGTTGACTTTTGCTCAGCAGTGTATGCATTCTGAGTAATTCAGCCCCGTCCAAATAATTATCTCTAGAGTTCAGAGGCAATAGAACAATAGCTAAAAGAAACAGTGAACTTCTTTTCTCAGAAAAACAATTCCTAAAGATGCAGTCTAAAATCTTAAGTGGTTTTCCTGCTGAGTCTTACAACGTAAGTAGATTTTGAGTCCAACACTGAAAAGGGAGATTGGTATTCCAGGCTCCCAGCTGCTTGAAAAACTTTGGAGTGATGTATGGAGACCTGGCACTCCTAAGCTCTTGGTAATCAGCACAATAATTTCTGCTTTTTGAATGGAATCCCACACTCTGAGTATGCAGACATCATTCAGAATGAACAGGTATTTCTAAATTTGGTGTTAAACTTTAGCACAGGGTCAATAATCTGTTTCCTGTTTTCTGTTTTTCTATCAGCATCGCCATGCATAATTCTACCTCACTGTCTTTCTAACTGAATCCTTCATAAAAATCCACCCATGACATTGCTTTTTTTTTGCTTTTTTTTTTTTTTTCCCAGTCAGGAAAGATTTTCTGTGTGCTTTTAATTTGTTTGTTCCATTTTTCTTTCTCTCTTTCTTTCTCTTTCCAATGGGCAAAATTACCATTACAGTAATTTCAGTGTAGGGTAGGGACCCTGGCTCTCAGTAAAACCAGGACTTCATTTTCATTGCTTGTGGTCACAAAAGGTTTATCACAGTGAAAAATTCCATGCCTTTGTAACACCTCACTGAATTAAAAAATATCAGACATGGTTATGTAGAAATAGAACTGCATTCTGGAAGTATCCACTAATTTCTTAAGTACTCTTCCTTTCCTCACAGGATGTCTCTACCATGTTTGTCTCAGTTGGGAAATGATTTCTTGGCAAGACATCTGACCTTATCGTTGTTCATTAGAGACATGTTCAGTGAGAGGACGGCTCAGAAATTCATGCCAAAATTTCTGATTGACCAGTGTTTTCAAGTTTTTGAAAAATAAAAGAAATAGAAGTTTCTGACTCTTCCACTCCGTATCTCAGGAAACAACTTTGGTGCCATAAAAAGATGGCAAACTTACATTTCTGAAAGAATCTATGAAAAATTATTGTGGTGGAGGGGCTAAGCCAGTAAGGCTGATATGTTTCAAACCAACAGAGATGTCTGTTCTTGAGGGAAAATGAAACTCAGCTCTTCTCTTGCCTTGTTATTATACAATTCAGAGCTGGTAGTTGAAGGTAAACAAGTAATCACCTCAGATGATAAAGATGTATTTCCAAGCCTATGCATAATAATATTAACCTTATTTTTTCTGAAAACATTAAAGAGAATATACCAGAATAATACATAAACATGACATTCACAAGATGCTTTCAGTCTCATCTGTGGTAAAAAGCTTAGGCATAACATATAGGTATAATATTTTTACTGGTTTTCTGCGCTATGACTGGATTGGATGTCTCTGCTTTAAATATGTGAATAAGGTGTATTATGAAAATTTAAATTTGATCCAAATTAACGAAGAGTGTTAAAACTCAGAGGGCTTTTAAACAAATGTACTTAGCTTACAGAAACCTCTATGCTGCCCTGCTGAAAGAAGAGGATGTGACTTGATACCAACCATACCTGTTTGACTAATTTGAGGCAGCAGAGCTTGGTTTGACTCTCAATTTACTCACGGTGCTAGTATGAAGTTATTATCCCTAAAGCACGACACCTTCATAAGTCCTCATGTTAGAACTTAGTGGTTGGCCTAAATGGGGGCTGATTTATTGCTGACATGTTGATAGGAAGTTCAGATGAGCTTTTGAGTTGCCAAACGTGTTAATCTGCTTCTTGTGCAGGAACTTCCTTCCCACCAGGGCTGAATAGTCTGTGGGGACCCTTGGTGGTCCAGTTACAAAGGCCTTTCCTGCCCTTGGTCTTTGGAGAAAGCCTGTGAAAGTAACAAATCTTGACAACCCTTAATCTTTCTGCCAAATTATTTTCCCTCTCGTACTGAATGCCATCTATTGTTTGCTCCTTCACAGGTGATTTAAACTAACATGATCGCATGGAAGGCTTTGCAAAGTCTTTTTTTAGCCTGTAAGGATATGATGCCATTTATGAGTCAAAGTAGGCTATGTTTAATTGTCAGTGAGCCTGTGATTTATTTGGCAGGATTACTGGATTTTACTGATTTATCTGTTTATTTTGTTGCTGTCATACAGTGCCCTTTAGTTAGTGATGGACTAATACATTCAGTTTTGTTTGCTTGCTTTTTCCTCATTAGTAAACAGCTCCAGACACTCTTAATTTGCTTAAGCCATATGCTTTCCAGAGGCTTTGGCCATTCATCTACGATGAGAGTTGTGATGCACAGTGAGCTGTGCACAGCTTACCTTGTGCTGTCCCAGGTGTATCAAGTGTAATGGAGACATTTTCTTTTTCCCTTCTTATTTCACAAATAGCACCATTAATTTCTGTGTGTACATTCCTGTTGCAAGTCTACCAACAGCTGAAGCAGAAGCTGCTTGCCAGCCATGTGGGAGTGAGGAAGCCTGTGAATTATTTTAACTCTTTATTGATCACTTTGAAGTTTATGACAGCAGGTTTTTTGTGCATGTTTTTAAAGCAAAGAAACAAAACCCCCAGCTCTTCCAAAATTAAATGCACTGAAAATAGGAAGCTAAGGAGGCTTCTAGAAAAGACTGGTGGATTTAGTAAGAATATTACAATAAACTTTTACAGATCTGTATATAAATTATAGAAATGGAAATGCCAAGTTCCATAGATATAATTGTATAGAATTTAAATGAAAATGAGGGTCTTTTTAAAATTGCTTTTTTAACTATCCTATAAATTGTTAAAAGGGGAATATTGCTCTCTGTTAAACTCTTTAAAGAGGTTCTGAGAGTTTCTAAAGCTCTAATCAAATCCAAGAGGTGTCCCCAACTCTGCAGTCTTCCTCACATGACTGGATTCATTGACAGCAATGGATTTGCTCCAAAAATGTAAATCCTATGTTTTACAAAATGGGACATTATAGGAAAGTAATTTAATATAAATTATTATCTTACTTTAGAGTGCAAATCATTCCTAGTGCAGATTCTTATATTCCTAGGGCAGAATCTGCAGATGGGTTTGATGGATGGCTGCCACGGTAGCCTGTCCATCTGAGTTCATGTCAGGAATTACTAACACAGTTTTAGAGCTGGCCAAATTCCTTCACCAGTGGAACAAAGAAGAGTCTCAGGAAGAATTATGCCACCCTGGGAACACCTCCGTACATCCCTTTATTCTGTAAATTGCTGGTTGTATTCATTGTTGTAGGTCCCCTGTGCAGGTGTGAATGATTGTTGGACTAAGGCTCTCTCGTGCTGAGAGGTAAAGGCAGGCACAGCTGTAATTATTCCTGTTCATCAGGATGGGATAAAAAAGACTGGAGGCTGCTGACTATCCAGGATCTACAATAAAAGCATGAAATGAACTGCACAAGAAGAAAAGCAGAGAGAGACTGTGCTTTTTTCAGTACTAAGTCCCAGCCTATGGCTCTTCCTACTACTGACTATATAGTGAAGTTCACCACTGCCAATTTACTTTAGGGTTCTTAATGAACAATTAAATGAAGACTTTTGATGTGATTTTCGTTTTGATGTGTGCTTAATTTTGAATCTGAGTAATATACAGTGATGATCTCACTTGCTCAACCTGTGACAAGCACCTCAAATGCATTTCCTGAGACCAAGGTCTTGGGAACTTTCTTCTTCTTATGCTGTTCATGAAGATGTTTTTTATTCCCCCTCAAATTCAGACCTAAGCCCCTTTTGTGCTTCAGGACTGTGTTGCAGTTAGTTTCACTTCTTTTGGAGACAAGCTTATCACAGAGACAGGGCTCTTGTTTTTCTTTCAGTCAGATGACTGTGCTGTAATACAATACACTGCACACAAGATTTTAAAGCACTTCCATACCAAGCCTGTCTCTGCTTTCTTTTTAGTGCCTGTCAAAATAGTACTCCTGCAAGCCTTCTGTTTTACAGAGGGTGAAAAAACCCTAGAACAGCAGAAACCAGCAATCTCTGTATTCCAGCAAAAAGAAGAGAAGTGGCTTTGAGATTGCAATGTAATTTAAAGCTCTGAAAATGAAATTGGCTTCAGAGAGGAAGAAAGGGAGGAAAAAAATGGAAAAAAAAAAGAACTGCTACTGAAATGTTTTCTCTCTCTCTTTTGGTTTTAATTGCTTCTCCCTCTACTGTCCTGATTGCTTTTAATGTGAAGTATATATTTAACATCGAAATAGTGAAAACATAAGTTGTTTGCCTGAAATCAGTTGCATTTTAAAGGGAGATGTCATCTCTCCTCCCCCTTACCTTCATGTCTCCATACATGCTTTTCAGCTCCAAGACAAATCAGAGGGAAGAGATTATACACTAGAAAGAGATTTATCATAATGGTGATTCTAGTGGTGGGAACAGGTGTTTGTTAAACAAAAGTATTTTGAAAGATTATCAAAGAATGGGCACACTTTGAAAAGCAATCAAGTTGTTATTCTGGTCACCATTGTTGATCCTGTGCATGTTTTTAGGCTGATCCAATTGCAAAGGAAAACATTAAATTAACATACTTAGGCAAACAGATCCAAATTTTCATTTATTTATTTTTCATTGAGAGCTGTATTGATTACCAAGGGATACATAAAGTGATGGAGGAATTTCACAGTTCCTAGGAAGGGTCAATTGAAATGGCATTGTGCCTGGCCATGGGATCAAACACCCATCACTGCTACTGTGAAGAAAATTATCTCTGTTCCACCCCAAGCCAGTAGAATTTGAGAGTCATCAGACAATAAATGGCTGATTCTCTTCCTCTTCCCTCCTAAAGGGGTATTTGGCATCTGGTATTTAAAAAGCCTAAACTTTACCCAAGATGTCACAGTCACATGAAAGACAGCAACACAGAGATTTAAAAAAAAATTCTTTTTGCTTCTCCATATTTGTGTTTTGGACCGAATTAAACTGTTCTCTGAAGAACTGTTCTCTAGACCATCTAACTGACTTTTCATGCTTTCAAATAACAAAAGGCAAAATATTTGAAGACTGTGTCCTGGTTCCAGGTGGTTTGCAGTTCTTATTCTCAGTAGCTGGTACAGTTCTGTATTTTGCATTAAGGTTGAGCTTATTGTTGAAAACACAGTGATGTTTCAGTTGTTGTTGGTTTGTGTTTACTCCAAATCACAGGTGTCACCATCTTGTTGATGATCAGAGGGATGGAGCACATGTTCTGTGAGGAGAGGCTGGGAGAATCGGGATTGTTCAGCCTGAAGACAACACTCCAGGTCAAATTTATTGCAGCCTTTCAGTACTTTAAGGAAGTCTAAAGGTGAAGGAGAGACTTTTGATAACAGTATATAGAGATAGGACAAAGGGCAATGGCTTCAAACTGGAAGAGGGCAGGTTTAGATTAGAAATTGCTCCTGTGAGGATGGGCAGGCCCTGGCTCAGGGTGCCCAGAGGAGCTGTGGCTGCCCCTGGATCCCTGGAAGTGTCCAAGGCCAGGCTGGATAGGGCTTGGAGGAACCTGGGAGAGTGGAAACTGTCCCTGCCCATGGCAGGGGGGTGGAATCAGATGGTTTTTAGGGACCCTCCCAACCAAACCATTCCATGATTCTGTGTTTGCATGTCTCTGCTCATTGCAAGGGGATTGATGTTCTTTAAAAGGTTCCTCCTGACCCAAACTATTCTATCATTCCTTAAATATATTTTACTATATTTAAATAATTAATTCTTCACATTATCAATTATTATATTAGTTCTTATTTTAATCCACAAGTTTTACCTGTCTTTGATTCTGTTCCCCATCCCACTAGGCCAGGGGATTGAGGAAATAAGCAAGGGGTTCTGTGGTACTTTGTTACCAGCTGGAGTCAAACCATATCAGACTGTAAAACTGGCATTAATGAAATCAGTTTAATTGAAAAGGAAAAGAAAAATGAAAGCCTCAGTTTTTTAAAGGAGTGAAAGCATTTTAAGTATATTTTTTTTCTTCTTTCACAGTGTTAGCAGTCAAAATATTTTGAATTCTGGTTGTTAACAATCAAGTCTCCCATTATCAAGTGAGAAAGGAGAAGTTAGCAGTACTGAAGTGCACACAAGGGTTACTGCAGACCAGGTAATTGCCTCTTCTCTAGGATCATAAATCACCTTAAAAAGAAGAGGCTTAAAATTCTGTATGGGGAGGTTTATGTCAAATTGGAGGGAAACTTTCCTAGTAGTTCATGGTGAGGATCATGAAATGGTTAATAGATTTCCTGAAGAAATACATAATTTCCATCACTCTAAACACTGAAGACCAGAGAAGATAAATATTGATCAGAAATGGCAACTTTTTGACTGGGGTTTGAGTCAAAGGCATAATGAGTTGATGCTTCTTTTATCCTTTTATTTTTACATTTATTGTTTAATAATCTATACGTGACCATGGATTAAATCAGTTAATTCATTTTTCTTGGGCCTAGTAAACCCCCTTATAAAGAGAGGTACCCTTTGGAAAAAAAAAATAAACAAAGAAAAAAATTTTTAAATTAAAAAGTGAAGCTGAAACTTAAGGAGATTAGATAAAACAATAGTTTAAAGTTCTCACTTCTTCCCCCTACACTGGAAAGATCTCAAATGACCAGCTTAGAGTTAGACATTGATGCTGTCGAAGTCTAAACTCAGCTGAAATGCATCTCCTCCCCTTCCTAAATCCCCAAGGCCTGACTTCAATAAACAGGCTCAGTCTATCACAAATCAAAAATGAGAAGCTCTTCCCAATATGAAATGCCAGACATTTTCTTTTCAAATAACATAACTTGATTAGTGTGGCCATCTGTAGAAATGAATAGAAGACTCCGTTGTATTCTCACCTTTTCCTGGAAAAGGTCCAAACACAGATCAATCTTTTCTGAGAAGAGAACTCACCAGAAAGCAGAGTAAATTACCTCCATAGGAAAAAAAAAAAATAAATCAATATTTATGAAGTCTGTACATTTCAGCAATGAAATCTGAATCCATTTTTTTTTCCTAGAAAATGGATGGAAAAGAAAATTTCAGGATGTCAGTCTTGAAAGGACAGAGGTAAGTGCTGGCAGCCCTGATTTTCACACACAAATTCTGGAAGGGAATGTGTCCTTCTTGCTGACAACTTTAAGTTGTTCCCCAGTTAAGAAGAGGCATTTTTCAAGCTATTCTTTGGCACATGTAGCAGAAAGCCCAGATGCCTAGGGTCAGCATTCCCAATTCCATCCACGCATAAGTTTCAGGCATATAAATATTTCATGAGATTTTTTGAGATGTCTGAAAATCCTGCCTTATGTCTTTTAAGGTACAAAACCCAACAAAATCCAAGTTAAACAAATCACAAAAAAAAAAAAAAAAAAAAAAAAAAAAAAATCCTGAAACAGCACTAACAACCTGTTGTCTTGCTCTACTGTTTACGTTTAATGGTGCCACATTTGAGTCTAATTTGGGGGGCTAGATTTTCTCCAGTTAGTTTATAAAATGTATTTACAACAATTTGTGTGATTATAACTTGACTTTATTATCTTTATGGTGCCCTGAGTCACTTGACAAAAAGGAGACTTATAACTAGCTAGCTCACTACATTGACAAGCTTTAATTTTCCCTTTTCCTTTTAGAAATTTAATATTAAAATATGGCAAACAGTGAATTCTGAGGAGAATGGGAAGTGCATCTATTTAATTAGCTTCCCAGAGAGAGAGAAGTCTCCCTGAGATTTGGTTATTTTTGTTTTCAATTGTATCTAGAAAGTTCAGTAGAAGTTCATCAGTGTTTGTAGCCATATTTACTTACAGTTTTCTTTAAATCTACAGGAACAGTTTTCTCTTTAAGTCCTCAAAGATATGCAGCAATAATTAAATGAGATCTGTTCTGATTTCAGTGTCACTAATAAGAATTATTTGATTGAGAAAGTGCAACAAGATAAACCAACCCTCCAGTATGTTCACAAAATTTTGGGGGGGTGATTTTGACATTGCACATAGCTCAAGTCAGGCTAATATCTGTACCCAAGCTAATTAATTTGAGAGTCTTGCCTTGAAGTCATCACAGTAACCCTGTTCCAGGCAATGACATTTGGTTTGTGCCTGCAGGTATCAGGAATTATTGTGCTTCTTGACAGTATTAATAATCTGTAATTCCTTCAATTTAGATGAAAAAGCAAACAATAATGCAGTTTGTGAAACTTAAGGTTTAATCAGTGGGAGCTGATCAAAGAGAACATAATTTTTGCTTTCATCTCTGGGCTCAGCCTAGTCCAAGCTATTTTCCTGACCTAATCTTGGATCTTCCAAAAAACCACAGTGAGAAACTGGGGTTCTGCAGCCAACAGCCAGATTTGTCATTCAGTTGAGCTCTGCTTTGCATTCTACTCTTAGTCAAAGCCAGTTTTTTGTTTTGAAACAGAAAGAAATATTGAATAAAGGTACTTTCAAACAAAGAATGTCCTTATTTGCAAAGTCACGCTGGACACACTGCAGGAGTGAACAAGACATCCATATTAAAGCTTGGGTACATGATACTAGAGTCAAATTCCAGGTCTGACCTTTAACATACCTCATATTAGTGGAATAAACTTTTTTTTCTAGTCCAGCATAAACCACTCTGTGAAAACTGATGTTACCTCAGTCTGGATGTCACTAGAACATCAGAATTGTTCTCACTGCAGACCAAAATCCCACTGAACCAGAATTGTTTGCAATAGTGGCTAAACCAGCTGCCTAAGAAGGAATGATAGAGCAGGACCAGTTTATACCAAGATTTCTATGCAGATCCTTCCAGACCCAGGTGTTTGCACTGGTTCCACCACTGGCTTTACATTTAGCAATTACCAGTGGATTTCTCTTCCACAGACTGGTCTAGACACACCTTTGGTTCATCTAAACCTTTGCAATCCAACACACCCTTAGTTCACTACAAATACTAAAGGCATCCTTTGGGTACTGTGAGCTAATTTCTCCTACAAAATGAGTTTTGTTGTTAGTGTGGGGAAATGTGAGGTTTCATGTGGAATTATTAATTTTAGAAAAAAAGTCCTCTAAAAACATGAAAACCTGAAAAAAAAAACTTGGATCTGTGTTTCGCATGTTTCACGTTATTACAACCCACTACAGAAGGCAATGATAACCCAGGTCCTTGTTAATAAAACCCTTGAGGCAAATTAGAGTCAAACAACTCCAAATGAAGGGTGTTTGTAAATACACATAGGGTTTATTGCAGAATAATTTAGTTGCACAGGAAAACAGGCATACAGCCATTTTAGTTTTTATTACCTGTAATAATATGACAATATAAAAGCATAAAAATATCACTTAAGAAAATGCATAAGAGAGAGAAGGAAAGGACAAGAATGGGAGGATCTCACCATTCACACTCCTCACAAGGAGATTTGGTTGCTGAACAATCTTGGTCAAAATGTTGGTCACACAATGGATCCTTTCAGTAGCAAGGAAAAATTCCCTGGAAAACCCATCATGTACAACATCTATTGGGTTATATTCACTCAGGTTCAGGTAGGAACACCCAGGTACCTCCCCTGGGGCAGGGAGCTTCAGCTGGGTGATGGGATATTGTGGATCAGGGACACCTGGATGTGGAATGTTGTGGATCAAGGACACCTGGATGATGGTGTATTGTGGGTCAGAGACACCTGGATGTGGAATGTTGTGGATCACTGGACACTTCTGGAGTCTTTGACACCCTCTAATTGGGTACAGCTGCCCAGTACATGAGTGCAGCTGGGCCCATCATGGCCCATCGTGGCCCATCAGCAGAGTGAGCACCTTCAGGCCACCTGTGAATGTCCCAGGAGCTCCCAGGCGGGACAGTCAGCACTGCTGAGTTCACTGATAAGGACAAGGAGCAGTTCTGCCTCCCAGGGTTCCCCTCTTTCCTTATCTCATCCATCTCCAGCTGTCTTAGTGATCCTCTGAAATTGTGATTCTAATATTTGTGGGAGGAAATGGTGGTTTTGAACCATAGTGCTGGATTTTCCTTGGTGGTATCAACCAGAAAACATTTTGCCTCCTTTTTGCTCTTCGTCTTTAAAAGCAGACCATGATATGTCATTATGAAAGTGTTGTATGTCCTGTTAAAAATGTAAATAAATCACAAGAGGTTTATGGACTTGAAGGCTGAATTGGCACATTAGGTTGAGTGATGTTTCTAACAAGATAATTCCCTCAAAATTAGCAGGGACATTTTCTAGACTGGCAGTCAATCCAAACCTGATTTTCTCGCTTCCTGTAGGGCTTAGTCTGCCTGGGCCTCTTCTACTCAGCATTAAAATTGAGGTCATGTCAGTCTGAATTCATTAAAGTTTGAATGCCTTGCCATTCCAACATTAAAAATTCTGCATTAATTGTATAATTGCAGTGTTTGGCTTTGGTTTGCCCATTAAACTGAAAGCTGAGACAAAACCAACAATGACAGAATGAATGGCACAACAGTCAAAATGATGTGGGATATAATTTTGATGATTCTTTTAATTGATTTTAAACAACAACCCTAACTGCCTTCCTATAAAATATTATATTAATTTTTTATATGTCATAGTTAGAAATAAATGATTCAGTAACTGGACCCCAATTCTATCAATACTCAGAAAACCTGCTTTTCTTGAGAAATGTTTTTGTTAATCCTCATTGTTTTATTTTGTATATGTATGTATGCATACAAAAGGTCTGACTGTATTGTTGGTACCTCATCAGATTATCTGATCATGTTAAACCTAAGTGTATTCAGAGAAAGTAAAAATGTGTTGTTTCTTAAAAAAAAATGCAAACCATCAAAGTCAAAGTATACCAACCCCCCAAAACTGCATTTTTCTGCAATGGTTCTCATGTTCAACTCCTTGAATTTTGCATTAATTAATTAGTTGTTTTGGGTTTTTTTCTAATGTGTGTTCTTACAGAAGTAATGACTTCTGCACAGGTGCTTTTGATATGCTGGAAAGCATTGCCTCAATTTCAGACATAGTCTGTCTGAAAATTATGTTAAATCTATTTGTCCACCTGAAAGTTCTTTATCAATCTTGTCTATATAATGTGATTCATAACCTCTCTAATTTTATTTCTACTGAAGTTAGCATTTATGGGCTATTAATTTGTTGTTTTTCCATGTCTGCAAGTCAACATCAATATGAGAGAAGTTTATTGTGCATTTTATGCTATACCAATAATAATATGATTATGAGCTCTGTATATACCTGCTTTTGTTGTCTGGATTTTAGTTTCAGTATTTACACAATCCAGATTAACATTGTTGGGTATTGTATTCTTTTGTATGCAAAGAAAAATATTCCCAATGCATTTATAGAACTACTGGGAATGAATCAAAATAAAAGCAGCATGGACTTACTGCAATTAGTGAGCTTTCAGAAAACCACATCAAAAATCTATGTGCCCTCAGAGACTACAGAACATGTTCTGTTTCACATTAAAAATCCTTCAGTAATTGTATAAATGTAGTGTTTGACTGTTGAAGGGGGTGCAAAACATCTGTGTTTTCGAAGACATGGGATTTCTCCCTTTTTTGTTTCATTTTCTTTAAAAACTACCTGAATCTCGTCAGCAGTGGGACTGAATTTTTACTGTAACTGGCCAAAATCTGAATGGCTTTGGTTTGCCTTTTGCACTGAAAATTGAGACAAAAATGACACATGATTAGATCGCATTTGGATAGTCAAGGATGCACTTCACCTCAGGAAAGGTCAAAGCTCTTTTCCTATCAGTAAAGTCTCTGCAGTATTTACAGTGCCATTAGCAATCCAAACTACAGAAAATATGTCAGTTTGGTGTAAACCTGCAGTTTATCTGCACTGGTTTGGATTATTTTTGTTTATTTACGCTAGGAATGTTTTACAAATGAGAGCAAGGCTCTGCATGGCAGTGATGGAGGAATTTGCTATAATTTAGGGAATTTTCAGCTGAAATGATGGTGCTGGATATCCAGAAGAGGGCATGCTTGCACATCAGAAATGTTTTGTGCATCATTAAAGATCTGCATGCTGATGTGGTACAGCTGTAATCCAAGAAAATGTTATAGTGCACAAAGAAAAGGTGTTACCTTGTTAGAAGCTATGAGTTCTTCAGAATCAGATTCAAATTGTTGTTTGGGGAAAAAAGAAAAGTATTTTAATCAAATTAGTATTAAGTGGATGAACTGTCAGATAGAAGTGAAGTGATAAATTCTATTTGCATTTTTTGGTAAATTATTACAGTTATAGGTCCGTGAACGCTTGTGCATTCTTACACAGAATCATTTCCAAGTCCTACAGCAGTGAAATGTATGATAATGTGAAACCAAATATATCTGTGTTTGGTGGGGTCTGGTATTTGATCTGGGAAATTACCTTACAACCTCCTAAGTGCAATAGAAATGCCAGGGCATCATGTCTTGTGACACAGTAACTTGTTGCTTTTTCCAGAGCTGTGTATTAGCCAGATGTTGGGAGCACATGGAGTTGGTTTTTTTTATATTTTCACTTGAGGAATGGAAGACAAAAAAATGTCTCTAAAGTAATCAGTTACCTGAAAACTTGCTTAGTAAGAGTAGGAGGGCTGTTTGTTTTTTTTTTTAGGATGACTGAGCTGAAGGAATAAGCAATTTTCTTTTTGGATTGGATTATTTTTTGATTTTGAAGTATTGATTCAATCTTCATAGTATTTGGAAACTTTTTCAGAACCTTGCCTTTTAACAAATACTGCAACTGTTTACAATATTTTGGTTTACAATATTTTGAGTACAACAGAATGAAATGCAGCCTTTTGTGAAATTAATTTGTCTATAATTTGTCTATTAATTTGTCTCCCTGTCCATCTGAAGGAGTTGGAACTTGATGATCATTAATATCCTGTCCAGCCCAGACTGTTCTGTGATTCTGTAAGATATAAGCTTGTCTGCTTTTAAAGTAAATTGTGTTTAAGTTTAGGGTAATACACTGACCTGAGCTTTTCAAAATACCTATATTATATAGGATTTGTCAGGCATTTGCTGCCTTGTCCAATTGTGGCATTTGAATGGCAACACAGACAGATGCATCATAACTATAATTATGCATTAAAGTTGCAATGAAGTTTTTATATTTCTTGTTTCTGAGGTCCCTGAAATGCAGTTGTGTAGCTCTACGTGGCCAGTGGCTGAGCCTGTTGGGAAGTGCACTGAAGTACAGGAGTGCAATAATGTGGTTACTATGAGGATGTCAAATGCATTGCCAGGGATGCCCTTGAACCCTGGGATAGATGAATTACATTTTAATTGGGTTTTAAGGCTAAGCTGAGCAAGTAACTGAGGTAGAATTAACCAGACCATAAATGCCATGAAACCTTTGGTGCTCTTAAACTCTTGCACCAAAGCCTAGGTGAGCTCCTGCTGGAAAGATACAAAATCACAGAATGACATCCCCCCTATTTCTGCAGCTCCTTAGACCCAGAAAGCTGCAGAAAATCACATTATTTGTGTTTTATTATAGCATTTTGGATGGAAAGGAGACAAAAAGCCCAAAGCTGAGTATTCCCAAGCTCTGAGACCATTCACCCAGGGCATTTCCTGAGATTATTGAATGGTGAGGTTTTTGTTTCTAATAGAGCAGACCAGAAGCTGCTGTAATGTCAAATGACCAAACCATTTGCATGTGTATTTCTGTTCTCTATGAAGTACCTTATGGTGGGGAATTTTTATTTTTATTGCAGGAATTACTTTTTTTCTTGTAACTTCTTTTTGTCCTCCATGTGGACGCAATCAGATTATTAGAATTTTTTAAAAGTTACAAGCTTCAAGCACTTGAATTCATTTATTATTCTATTATTTTATTTTTAAACTTTTTTTTTAATTGTTTGAAGCTGAACAATAGGTCTAATGACTGAAGGCCTTGCAAGGCAAACTTTAATGTGAATAATTTATTATCCAAGATAGAACAGAGGTCAGTGTCATGGCTAGCACCGTATTAGTCCATAAGAGTAAACATCGATCTTTACTTTTTTTAAAATTTCCTATATAAATCTAACAAAAAAAAAAAAATAAAAAGGAAAACAGCAAAAAAAAAAAAAAAAAAAAAAAAAAAAAAGAGAAAGGAAGTGAGAGGAGAATTTTTTTTGTTGTTGATGTCTGTCATAAACCCACTCATTCAATAGAAAATTATGTCTTATTCTTCTGACTGGGTAGGTGAGCATGAAACCTTGTGCTTCATGCAATATTTTTAATTTCTGCTTATAGGATAAGGATATGGAGCCAAATCCCATGGATGTCAGGGAATGTTGTTCATCCCTACATGTATTTGTAAGGGATCCAGTTGGGAATATAAGGTGCTTGATTTCAGTATCTCAATATCCCCAGGAAAGGCAGTAAGGTTAATTGACAAGATTTAAAACTTTATTTTATATATTGTGAGACTTGGGTCCTGGATTTTATGGGGTCTGGTTCCTCCTGGTGTGTTCTGCCTGGAGAGCTGTCACATGATCTTCCTAATGCTCAATTATTAACATTTTGTCAGCATGAATTCTAATTTAAATTATGAAATCAGTTTTTTAAAAGAAATAAAACTCAAAAAAATGACAACTAAAAAAAACCCCAAACAATTTAATATCAGGATTTAACTACTGAAATGCATGTTGAAGCAGTAATACAAAGGCTTTAAAAAATATTTTCTTTCTATTTTCTTGTTTGTCCTTTCACTGTAACTAAACAAAGAAGTGAGTGAATCAATTAAAGGTGTGCCTGATGTGGAGTGTGTAAGGCCAGACTTCCCAAGCAGATTTACATCCATTTGTGTGTACAAAACAATAAAACTTGAAGGCTCATTAGCTTGGAATGACCCAACTGTGTTTTATGTGAAGGGGTCATTTCTTTACTAATGACCCTCTAAGCCAGATGGCCAAGCCCACAGTAGTCTAACTGTATTAGGGTGATTTAGATTTTTAGGTAAATAGCTTTGCTTTTCTGGTCATTTTCTTTGTGTCTTACAGACAGGAGCTAGAGGGACAGCTTCTTCTAGAACTCTGTATACACTGATTTTTCTTAGAAGATAAATGGCTGAGGTGACTTAACTTCTTAGGGTTTCTTATCAATTTCTAATATTTTTTCTGATTTGTAGTGTATCTATTAGATATTATCCTCCTTAGAAACTCTTGTGGGTAGGAAATTATTGTGATAGTCTTTGCCTATAACTGGATTTTGTTTCAGTAGATAATTAAACTCATTGCCTCATCTCTGAGCATGTATGAAAAAATACATGAAATGCAAAAGTACAATGATTTTGCACAAGTGATAGTGCAAGAATGATATACCCCATTTCTATAAGTGTCCAAGGCCAGGGCTGGATGGTGCTTGGAGCAACCTGGGCTAGTGAAAGGTGTCCCTGGCCATGGCAGGGGGAGGAATTAGATGGGCTTTAACCAAACCACTTTTTGATTCTATTATTTACTTTCTAATATAATTTTTCTACAGAATTTTTGCTTGTCTTTATGAATTTAGGTTGCTTCAGGTGCTTAGGGTGAGGAGTGTTTGCTCATTTGAGGCTGGATTCATATCACACGTGAGCAAGGAACCAGGTCCTTGTGGATACCCCCAAGATTGCTACCCTCAAAATATACTGAATTTTAAGTGCCCTGGATTATTCTCTTGGAATGCTTTTCTCTTACCATGACTAGATCATACACAAGGGAATCTTGGAAATGACATAAAAATCTATGCAGACAACAACCCAAAAGAGAAGAGAAGAGAATTTAAAGGAGGGCAGCTTGTGAAGGGCAGCATCATCAAGATGGCTTTGAAAGTGTTTCAAACACATTGTGCCAATGAATAGCCAGGATCCTTTCAGCAATCCCACATTTCAGGGAAATTTGGATGTAGCAGACTGTCTGATACTGTGAATAAAAGAACTTCACAGGATGATTTACTCATATCTTCTGGGAGTTTGTCTCAGTGATGTTAGATAATTGTGTATAGGTTCATAGTGCTGAGAATTGGTCTTATCTTCAAAGAAGGTGGTTATATTTGGGAGAATAAGAGCATCAAAGGACTCAGAATAAAGCTTTATCTGGCCTAGTATCTTATCTCTGATAATAATCACGGGGGATGACTCAAGAAGAATATAAGAACCTGGCAAACATGATGTGATTGTGATTCCTCTTTGCAAAATTTATTATCTTAGCCTCCAGCAATTTATGGTTCAGGGAGTTCCTGAACCAAAGGTGATACTTACTGTTTAAAAGTGAATAGTCCAGATCTTTACTTAAACAGCCTGTAGAGCATTAAGATTTTAAGAGATTTACACAGGCCTCTAGAATAGCTATTTTTGCATCATTTTGACCCAGTTGTCCTTTTATTTTTAACTCTTCCCCTCCTGAGTTTTGCAAGATGCTTAATCCAGGATGAGTTGGGAAGGGGAGAAATGGAGTCAGTTATAGTGATGAAAACTTCTACACTTTGGTAAAATCTTTTTGAACCACGTTTTGTAGACGTGATTCACTTTAACCTGCATTTACTTTTCAAATACTGAAACAAAACAGAATGTGCTGCATCATTTTAAATGTATCAAGCCTAATACATTGGGATGTGATCACTTTATTTCCACCTGCTACAATTTTGCTGCTATACCTGCCTCTCACTAGCACCAGTAGCTTCCAAAGCAGAGGGAATTCCTTCTGGGGAAAATCTGCCTAAAATTAGCTGTGGAGATCTGGAGGAGGGATGGTCTGCAGTCCTGTACTCTCACTGTGTGCTTTTTAAACAAACCTGATAACAAAAATCCCACACCTTGTGCAGCACCTTGAGGGTGGCTGCACTGTGTGGTAGAAATGAAGATGCTGCCAATGCACTTTTCTTTGTCACAAAATATTATAAAATATGCAGTAAAGCTTTTCTTCAGTGAAAGGGTTTTCCTCTAGGACAGGTCAGAATCAGTGCCAAAATACACTCCCTCCACAGAGGAGGAACAAAAACAGTGTCAGATCATGAGCAGAGTAAATGAATTTTGGGTGTGAAAGTGCACAGAAATGTTAACATTGTTGTGGTCTTCCCATGCCCATGAATCTCCTGCCTCGAGAATTACGATGTGGGTCATTTTCTGGTGGAGACTCTAATAACAGGGGAAAAAAAGTTTTTTTCTCTTTTATCCTGATTTCTATGTTCCCTTTTAGCAATGTATTTTCAGCTTCTTAACCAAAGGCAAATAAAGTCTCTCCCTAAGTATTACGTGACAGGAATAAAGTTATTCAGGTCCATCATTGCTTTTAAAATTTATTTGTGACAATGAAACTTCTGCTTTATAATTGAGAGTGGGAATCTGGTCTCCAAATCACACCTTAATCTGTAGTCTGGGAAATATAAGTGGTATTTTATCTTTTTACTTAGTGTTGCCAGACTAACAGAATGGCAATAATATAACTGGGTTTTGTCAAAGCATATAATTAAATGGCTATGAAAACTAGTGAGCATTCCATTCACTGAAGAGTGGTTACACTTGTACTGCCATGTAAGCAAAATGGCAATAACAAAATGAGAGAGTGTCACAGGCTGTGTACATTTTGATTTGTTAATAACAAATTTTAAATGATGAATACTTTTCCTACGGTAAAATTCCTACTGAATCCCTTGAGAATTCCACGGCGTCGTAAATGTAATTTGCGGTTCTTTACAATTATGGTTTAAATAGACCAAGTCTAAAGGGAGTCTGCCTATTTGATTTCCAAATTTGCATCACTTAAAATCCAATCAGACCAACTGTTCAGATTTTTATTAGATATGAAATACACGGATGGGTTCAAGGCCATGCTATGTATAGCAAACACATACCTTGTTGTGCGGCATGGGTTATCTAACTCGTTCCTTAGCATGTGGTTCGACCTTCAGCCCACCCAGACTGCTCAGTGACTCCTTGAATTGTTACTATAATAAACCCTTCGATTTTCAGTAACTGGTGCTTTACAGCTCAGCAGATTGCATTTGATTTTGTGGATTCACTGTAACATATTGACTTTAGCGGATTTATGTAGGAATGTAAAACAAAAATAATACAGCAGACGCTCCGAGTTTTCGAACACAAGGCATTAGGATTGCAGATGGCCGAGTTGAATAATGACATTGAATAATTTAGTGGGGAAGGTAATCTGGTTTGGACAGAATACATTAACATTTAGCTGATAGTACAGGTGTCTGGGTACTGAGCTGCATGCCCAGATCTGAGGCACAGCAGAGTGATGGTGTGAGGTGCAGCTTTACAGCCTCACTGACCGTGCTTAAACAAGAAGTATCTTTTCAAAACATACTAAAATATATTTAGAAGACCCTCAGCATTCCAGTCTTTGCAATAACTTCTCACTGTCTGGTGTAATTTTTTTATTTCGTTGATGAGAAAAGGAGAAATACTTCTTTAATGGGCTTTGATTAAAATTGTATGTTCTTTACAGAGTGGATATAGGAAAACAAGGAGGAAGAAGGTGCAGCAATTAAGAGATTTCTCTGCTGTTCATGTCTATTATGTCAAAACATGACCTCTGACTTTTCTCCCAAATTGACAGTGAGACACACCAATCTTTTTTCCAAGACATTATTAAAATGTAGTAGACACTGTTAATATTGGTAGCTGTGCTTTAGAGAGAGGCAATGAGGGTAATAACTTGGGACTGGCTGAGCTCTGCTGGCAAGAGCTCCTTGGGTTATCTGGGTGTGCATTCCAGTAAGGAGTGGTGCCATGACCCTGCCCTTCCCTCTCCATGACACCAGCACTGAGCACACACAGAGTCACAGACTCACAGATTCGATGGAATCCAAATGGTTTGGGCTGGGAGGACCTTAAAGGCCATCTCATTCCACCCTCTGCCATGGGCAGGGACACCTTCCACTGTCTCAGCTTGCTCCAAGCCTATTTCTGTTTGGCCTTGGACACTTCCAGGGATCCAGGGCCAGCCACAGCTTCTCTGGTCACCCTATACCAGGGCCTCACCATGCTTGCAGGCAAGAATTTCTTCCTAATGTCTAATCTAAACCTGCACTCTTTCATTTTAAAGCCATTCTCTCTTGTCCTGTCATTCCAGGCCCTTGTCCTAAGTCCCTCTCCAGCTCTCCTGCAGCTCCTTTAGGTGCTGGAAAGTGCTGGATGGTTCTCCCTGGAGCCTTTTCCCTCTCCAGGCTGTACAGCCATGTTAGTTTGTTTTCTTCCAGCTTGAGGTCAGTTTACCATGGCTGCTTTCTTTGTTATCTGATAGGTTTCAAAGAGAGTAATCAGTTCTGCCCAACTTTCCAGTGAAATACATTGCTCTAACATCTGGATTAATAAAGGTAGCAAATATATGTACTTCAGGGAGTATTCATGAGCTCATTGGATAATGAGTATGTGACTTAAATTGTGTTCATCATATTTATTCGCTTTAAGGGTGAATTTTTTTCAGGCATATCCTGAATAATTTTTGCCTTGGCAGGGAAGAACCTGCCAGTTTGCACATTTTGGAGCTTAAGAAGCAAAACATTTCCACTGTCTGTGTGTAAATGGGAACCTTTTCGTTGCCCAGCTGCAATGCTTGAGCATTGCATCCTCTCTTCCTCTTCCAAGCCATGACTGTGTCCCTGACTGTAGTGCTTGATCATCAGCAGAGCTCAACTATTCCAAATTTCCAGTTTCAGCATGGGAAGCTTGCTGATGGAGACATTATGGCTTGATTTCAGATGGAGCCTTGCTCAGGCTGGATCATTTTCAGGACCATTCAAGCGCTGCTTGAGTCCCCAGTTGACTGGCAGTATTGAACCCAAAGAAGAATCTGATGAAAGGAAGGGAGGGAGCTTTCAGCAATACATGGCAGAGGGCTTTTAAATTGAGTTAAACTTGCTGTTTTCTGCATCTTTGGCCTTGCCTATTATAAAAGGCAATAGCTATCAGACTTTCTGTAGGGAGCTAGCACTGGATAGAGCCAAATGTAGAGAATTTGTGTTGAGTGCTTGAAGTTTTTCAATATCATAGAAAATTGAAAACTAGAGGATGTAAGGAAAAGACCTTAACACAGTTAGCACACGAGTTTTATAAAGTAACCCATAAGTCTTAGGAATGCCAGAATAGCCTGACCATGGTATTGATTTTATAATGTTGTTCCTGACTCTCGCCTTGCAGAGCAGTGACATTTCATTACACCCATTGGAACTATAATAACTGAAGTGCAGCACCAGCTGATGGAAATGAAATTAAATCTATCTTCAGTAATAAAGCAGTGATGTCCACCAAGAATAGAATACAAACCTGTTTTCTAGTTTTCTAATGTTCTATTACAACGAGCTATAAATAAAAAGTAGGTATGGGTTATAGCAGTACTTCTTGTATATCAGCTAACAACCAGATAAGCTGATTCTCTTGGATTCACAGCAAGATGTCCTTAAATTAAGTATATATCCATTTGTGAAATTTGTATTCTGCAAAATATCTAACAAAGTTTCTTAAACAGCTTCACATTTGTGGTGAAAGACATAAGAAAAGAGTTCCCAAAACACAAAACAGCCCTTTGTTGGGAAAATATAAATCTGGACACAGACACAGGTTATCTGGATTTTTCACGACTTTGAAATACTACACGTTTAAGAAATACATTGGATAGGAAATTCACCCTGTTAATTTTAATCACTCAGTGACTGAAACATCATCAATCTGAGACCTGGAGATATTTCTTGTTTTTAAAATTGTTTTCTTAAGTAAAAATTGCTGTCTTTCCTCAAGTTCTTAATTGCTTTTCTTTAAACACAGTGTTCACCCTTGACCAACAGCCTGATTTTCCTGGTCAACATGGGGAGACTCTGGGCTTCCTTATTGACCTTTTTTATGAATACCTGGTGAAAGTAGTTCATTTTTTAAATCTGGACATCCAAATCGTCACTTGAGCTGCAGATTTTGCTTTCATCATTTGCTGATACCAAAAGCTTTTGCAGAAGTATTAATTATGTCTTGCTGGATTCATGGCATTTTGCTTAGGATTGTTATAACTGGATTTTGTGAATCCAAAGGGGAAAAAAGTTCAATCATAGCCTAATGCAGGAGGAATACTTATTTATTCCTGGGTTAGTAATGGATTGGACTTCACACCAGATTTATGGATAGTTATGTGCCCAATTCTTTGCTTCAGGTTCTCAGCATTTTTTCCCAGCTTTGTGTGAGCTGCAAACCTTTATTAAGAGAGGCAGGAAAGGATAATTTTCATGGTATTTTAGCTAATTGTGTAAGTTTTGGAAAAATAAAGTACTAAAATTTACCCATTTTACGTCGTTCATTTATTCTTTGTGGAGAAAGAACCTAAAGTCAGAGCTGCTAAATGACCTTTTCGAAGAAGTTATTAAGAATTCATAACAATTCTTACCATTTTCATTTCGATCTTGATGTCTGTATTACTCTTACTGGAGTCATTTTCATTTCCCTGTCTCCTTTCCAAATTTCCTGACACATAACTGACAAGATTTACCTGGAACATAATGCGTGAAGACCTCAGCTGGAAGGGAGCAGAAGGAGCCTGACACTGGGATATGAAATGCAACCTTCACCTGTCACTTTATGATATTAAAGTGTGTCTGGCACCTGTGATCCCATTTCTCTGAGAGGGATGGAAAAAATCATAGTTGAAATAAGTTATAAACTTGATCTGGTTTTGCTTCATGATTGTCTCAATTTTTGTTATTTGCCTTGTAATCTAATTTTTTGGATTTGAGTGACTTCTAAATATTTTCAGTTTTCTTTAGCTTCTAGAATTAGTACTTCTTCCTTTCTTGGTATATTTATTTTGTTAAATAAATAAAGGTGCAGAAGTGGGTCATGTCTGTTGGGAAAACAAGGTTTCCTCCTGTCCTTTTTAAAACTTAAAAAAAATTCCAGTACATAAAGATGGCCTATAGGAAGGCTGGAGAGAGAATAAAGTCTTTCCTGTGAGGGTGCTGAGGCCCTGGCACATATTGCCCACAGCAGCTGTGGCTGCCCCTGGATCCCTGGAAGCGTCCAAGGAAGGAGCTTGAAGCAGCCTGGGGTAGTGGAAGGTGTCCCTGTGCCTATGGCAGGGGGTGGGACTGGATCATCCCTAAATCCCTTCAAACCCAAGTTCTGGCATTTTGTGATTTTCAGTGAGTTCTTTTAAAATCCTTTTCTGTAGATGGAGAGCATTGTGGGGTGTGAGGGAGTGGAAATCAGTATCTGGTTTTCATCACTGCCCTTGTACCAGGCTGTCTGAGGGACACGTGTGACTTCAGTTGCCCATAAACATTATCTGGTCGTTGTCCTGACAAAAGGAGCTTTTGTAGCTAAAAGTGGCTTTGGCTTCACTCATGAAATGGAAGAATTGGATGCAGGACAAGCTCCCAAGGAAGTCTCTACATCTGTGGGAAGGATTCATCCTCCAGTCAGTGGTTTCCTTCCTGATTCCTAACTAGCACTTGTAACTTCCAGAGAACTCCTAGCAGGGAATTCTAAGGAAATATGGGAGACTTCCCCTGTAGTGACTGAGCATTGAAGAAGATTATCAGTTTACCTCCAAGAGCAGAGTCAGGCATTGGAACAGGTTCCAGCTCCATCTGTGGAGCTTTTCAAGACCTGCCTGGGTAAAACTCTGAGCTCTGTTTTGGCCTCCCAGCTGACCCTGGGTGGAGCAGGTGATTGGGCTTGGTGACCTCTGAAGTCCCTTCCAGACTGAGTTATTTTATGAATCTATGATATTTAAGAGAGTTTGGGCACAGTGACAGCCTGTTTGATATCCTGAGCTCCTGTCCATTTCCAGCTGACAGAAGTTTTTATTCCTGGCATTTTGCGGAGTGGGATGGAACTGATACTCCTGCCAGGTGGTGGAGAAACTGAAAAAAGGAATACAAGTTAAAAATAGATAATGATTTCTTGTAGAAGGGTGAAGAGATGCATAACTCTCAATCTATCCCTGTATGCCTGTGCAAATTTTTAAGCTAAAAGTTGTGTAATTTTTTTTTTTCTTAATATAATGGTGAAGGGCCACAATGTCAGTATCTTGCTTTTTTTTCTGGAATTAGGAAAATTAAAAATGGTCTTTACTACACTGGCTGTTAGCTGTGTTTTAGAACTTACTGAAGTAAATTCAGTAGAGAAGAAACGTGCATTGGTTCTTTGTGAGAGCCCTAAATTCTACAAGCAAAGTGTATTTCGGGATAATATACATGCGATTCAGAAAAAAATCCCAATAAAATACCCTCTTTCTGTGGTTTTCACTTGAAAATCATGATTTTCCTCACCAAATTAAATTACTCTCTCTTTTTCCATGTTATGACTGTATGTGTTTTATCAGAGAGATTTAATAGCTGAAGCCAACCAGGGATTTCCAGGCAGAACTAGATGTGGTAGCTCGTCATTGTATTCTCTGCTCCTCAAAAATTTATTTGAATCTTTTTGTAGGATACCAATAATTAAAATGTACTGTTGAGAAATTGAGAATTAATATTTATGGTATGATAACTCAAAGTTAACATGAGTAGAATTTACATTGGAGCTTAATGGTCTTACATTCATCTCCACTTGCATTCACCACCTACCTGGGAATTTACTTTTCTATTTTAAAACTTTTGCAGAGGAAAAGAACAAAAATGGTGGAAATATGCAATAATAAATAACTTTTTAAGTGCTTATCAGCCTTTTAAAGATTTTTTTAATTATTAGATCTTATTTTTTAGATTTTTGAGGCTTTTTACCCTAAGTTACATTTCTCCTGTAACTTCTTTTCAGAGTAATTTTGTTTTTTCATGTTAAGAAATAATATGTGTAAATGAGGCTCAAGCACACTTCACTATGTCAATTTGTAATTACTCTAAGTTATCAATAGATCTATGTTCCTGCCCAAATACAGGATTGCAGTTTGCAAATAAATTAGCTAAATTTGAAGCTCTTGAAGGTTCCAAGCCAAGAAAGCAACACGTTATTAACTTCTGTTACCTGTGTCATTATAACTTCAGGATGCTTGCAGATAAATTCTTTGCCAATTCTCATTTCCAATAGCGAGGTTGATTTATGCATATTCTGCCTGAAATGTTCTGCAAGTCTTTCATGAAGTAAAAGACTAATGAGGGGACTCTTTGGTTTAGAAACTAAATGGAGACTCCCAGTGAATGCTGCAGTGCCTGTATTTGTTGAAGAAATATATAAAACAGTGATTTGCATTTGTGGTTGTGCCAATTTATGAGTCAAGGACTCACCTTCAAGTTTCTGTATCTTGTTTTTCTTGAATGTTCTTGGAATTCTGGCACAGCATTTGTGAGCTGTTAATCAAATTAAAACACATTTTGTGTCACATAAACTGTGTTCAAACTATGAAATGTGATTTATGAGGATATAGGCTTTTCTTTTCCTATTATTTTTTGTGATATAATCCTTTTAAAAATTTAAAAGGTTTTTTTAACAGAATTTCAGTTTAAAATTAGTGGGCTTTTAGAGAACCCCATCTAGTCTGGATATCTGGCTGTAACACTTAGGTGGCATTGGCATGAGTTTCATTTTGGCAAAGGAAACAATTCACATTTCAGTATTTTAAATATTTTTGCTGAAGAAAATTTAATGATATTTTTCCATGCAATCATGCATGTCATTAGACTGTCACCATTTTTATTTTCACAGAGAAAACCACAGTAATATAACTTTATATTGTGGTGTTTATAGACTTCTTTACTAATGGTATGTGTTTAACTAATAAAGAAATAGCTCTTAGAAGTTAATAATTTCAATATTAGTTTTGTAAAAGTTCATTTAGGAACAGAAAAATCCTGAAACCTTCTTTAGCAGTTGATCCTGTGTTGGAGATTGTGAGAGGTCTCGTGTTTTATGCAAGGGTGAGAAGAATTCACACGTTTTAAAATACATGCAGAGATGTATAAGGGAAATAACCCAGTTTTGCTCCTTTTGTCCTGTGTGACAAGCCATTCTGATAAGATTTCACTGGAGCTATGTTGTTTATAGAACATCTGCTTTTCAAATAATGCTTAGGAATAAGAACTTTCTGTGTTCATAAATTCTGTTTCCATTCCCAAAGGAATTTTTTTTGCCAGAGGCTCCTATGCTTCATTGTTCCACTCTTCATTTTTTGAGATGGTGAGGATGTGGCTGATCAGTAGAACTGGATTTTAATTGCTCCCCTCTGCCTCTCACTGTTGAAATGTGTGACCAGGAGGGGGAAAAGTCAGAGAAGGTCTGAATCCCAGCCTCCCTGTGTGCAATTCATCTGCTAACCAGGAACCTGACTATTTTGGGGGGGTTTGAAAGCACCTTTCTCAGGTATATTGAGACTAATTTAATCCAGTAAAATTTGTGTGTGTGTTTGGGGATAGTTTCCAGCACAACCTGCTTGTTTGGTAACATATTTTAGTTTTCTATTTTCTTTTTCTTTATGTGTTGAGTTCTTAATTGTTCTTTAAAAAAAAACAAGTGTTTCACAGAGTTTTAAATACTCATGAAGATAAAGTGAATATTATGCAATAGATTCTGGGAGAAACTTTTCAATCCCTACTCAGCGTGGTAAGAGAAATCGTGGATTCTCTGTTTGCTCCTTTTCCTTGAGCTTTGTGGGAAATCAAGTTTTCTTGTGTGGATCTCAGCGTCCCATGCTTCTTACTCTGTGTTAAGACATTAATTGTTATCCAGTTTGCTGAGCACTTCAGGTGAGTGTTGAAGACATAATGGTGATGTTATTCAATAGATAAATTGAAATGTGGGGAAATCAGAGGAATTGTTCCTTTGTTCTCTGCCTTCTCCAAAGTGAGGGTGAGTGACATTCAGCAAGACGTGACTGATCTGTTGCTCACAATCTTGTCTTTATGCCACACAAGTTTGGAAATGTCTGCCTGCCCATTATAAATTTCATGGGGCATTTAGATTCTGCCTGTCTTTAATGAGCCACTAACTCAATTTTTTTAATGTGTAACTAATTTCTCCTTTAAAAATTAAAGATGAGTGCAGAGATTAAAATAAATACAAGCACTGAGGAGGTTTTTTTTTCCTTCAGGGCTCTAGCATGGAAATGTAATCACCCGGGAAGAGATCTGGGTTCTCAGAAATGAGGTCACCTTGGCAACAAAATCTTCTGTTATTGTCTAAAAGTAGCTAATCAGTGATTTGGCAGAGCAAGAGAATGATAAAAGGGACCTCTGAACCATTTCCTGTCTTTCTGGTCCTCTTCTGCTGTACAAGGTGATGGTGAGGTGCTTGTGCCAGAAGGTGGAGGAGGCTCCTGCCTTTCCTCAATTCTCCAAAGGGAATTAAAGAACCCAGGAGGGATAGGATGTTGTTGTGGTTTATGACACCCCAAAACTGCTCGCTCACTCCTCCCCAGTGGGATGGGGGAAAGAACTGGAAAAAAATTAAAAATCATGGCTTAAGATAAAGTCAGTTCAACAGGACAGGGATGGAAGGGAAAATAATAATAATAGTGATGGTGATAAAAAATATACAAAAGCAGTGATGCACAATGGGGTATTTCACCACTGCTGATGGATGCCCAGCCAGTCCCTGAGCTGCAATTGCAGTGCCCTGGTTGAGTTCCCCCAGTTTTCCTGCTCAGCAGGATGCTCTGGGATCTGGAATATCCCTTTGGACACTTGAGGTCAGCCTGTCCTGCCTGGGTCCCCTCCCAGCTGGAAATCCGTGGCTCAGTGCAAAAACTAAAACATCAGTTTGTTAACATCATTCTCATCCCAATATCTTTGACCACCTTCCCTGGCCTGTCAGGCAGCAATGGCTTAAAATCTCTTCAATTTAAAGCCTTTTTTGTTTCAATGTTGTGCTTTTCCCCTCCTTCCATCAATTTAATTATGATTTTAAAGTGTCTGGAGCACAAGTCAATAAGGAGCAGCTGAGGGGCTCAACCTGGAGAAAAAGAGGCTCAGGGGGAACCTTGTTGCTCTCTACAACTCCCTGACAGGAGGGTGGATATATTTATGTTGAATTTATATATTTTTTCATGTATCTATGAAAAATGATCTGTGTGTTGCTGACCATCTTAGCCTGCAATTCCTTAGTACAACTGAGCTTGTAGGTGAAATCTTGGCCTTCTGCAGTCATTAAGGGGAAGATTTGGAGTTCAGTGCCATAGAATGGAACTGTGGAAGAGGCAAGCACACGCTGTAATTTGGGTGCTGTTCTCTACTGATAAGGATTTCCCACTGCTAGGCAAAGATAAAAGAAATGAATAATCAAAGATTTGCATGTTTGTGTGAAAAACAAATTAAATAGAAGTCCTGTTTCTTCACACTTCTTTTTTGTGTCAGTGTAACCAGCAGCACATACTGAAAAATGAGGCTGATATTATAGATTGAAAGAGCAGCTCTAAGCATAAAGTGGGCAGGGAGTGCAGTGCTTGTTTTCCTTGTTTTTCCCAATGCCTCACTGCCTTAATCTTTTTATCACTTCAAAACATTGTAAAGGCATTTTTAGGCTATTTTCTGAACTTTTTAGATTCCTGAAGTTTAACTTGTCAGTAGATGCTGCTGCTGCTATGTCTTGTTTAGGAGACATCAACAGAAAGATTCTGAGGGTTTTTTTTTTTTTCATCATTTACTAGTATCAAAAATGATATATTTTATTTTATGCTGATTTGCACGTATTTTTCAGGGGGAACACTTTACAAAAAATACCATTAACCCAAGTAAACATGTAAACATGGCACATTTTAGAGAATAAGATAGAAAATATTGGTCTCACTATATTTATTTTTACAAGTGTGATGGGCCATGTGAATTGTTTGTATTTAGTGACAATATCCACTGAATGCTGCAAATCAATAAACAGCAGCATCATGTCTTTAAATGCCAGTATTCAGTCAGGCAGAGATCAATGTTATTAAGATACACACAAGTTAATGCTTCCATAGTTATTAAATGACAAAATAAAAATCCATGTCTGGAAAAGCAAACAGCAAAGGAGTGGAGATTATAGAGGATTTGGGGAAAAAAAAAAAGCGTGTGATAGGTGAAAAGGCAAATTCAAAGCTTTATGGAGAAAGCATAAAACTGTTGCTCCACATCAGAACAAAAATTCAGCACTTACTTCAAAGTCTTATTTTTATTCTTTTTCTTTTAGTAGGAGACACAAACTGCCGTATTTTTAATGAAGAACACCTGTGGTTTAATTTTTAAAGCTTTAATTAAAACTGCTTGTTGTGTTTTTAATCTTTGAATGTATGAAAAATTGGACAGAATGGCTTTCTTTTCAATCTTAAACTGTTGAATTCAAGAGCAAGGGAAAGTTGTTCTTATCAAGTTCAGCAGAAAAACTGACCCAGAGACTAAGCTTCTAAAGCTCCAAAACTGGTAACAAGGAAAGTCAAGTCTAATTTTCAAATGCTGGGGGGTTTGTATTTAAGAAAATTCGCTTTCTTGTGCTATAAAAATTTGTGGTTTTTTTTTTTTTTTTTTTTTTTTTTTTTTTTTTTTTTTTTTTTTTTTTTTAATTCAGAGAGATTTTTAAATTCAACTTTACTGTCCCAAAAAATTGTTTTGGTATTTTCTTGTGTTTTAATTCCTGTCATATTCTGAAAAAACCCACATGACATTGTGAATATAAAAAAAGATAATATAAACAATACTATAATGATTATAATATAAATTATATATTAAAAAGTGGAAAAAAATCTGCTTATTTGTAAAAATAAGCAAGCAGAATAAAAAAAGATACCACCCAGGCACAGAATACACCTCTCATAAAAGAAAAAGAGGGGGGGAAAAGACAAGAATAAGGGAATTTGCCATCATTTGAGCCATCTACAGGTATTGAATATGGATAATTAAGGTGATTGCCATAAGGCAGAACACGCTTGAGGATCCTGCAGGATTCCATGTGGGGAGGGAGAACAGTGCTGCCTTCAGCTCAGTATCAAATTGTGGTTGTGCTCAGTGAGGCACAGATTTCACCTGTACCTGGTTCACAGGTAACTGGCAGGTGCTGCACAGACTCTAAAAGGAGAATTTCTCCTGAGTACTTCACCTGGAGAAGCTGTGGCTGCCCCTGGATCCCTGGGAGTGTTCAAGGCCAGGTTGGATGGGGCTTGGAGAAACCTGGGATAGTGGAAGTTGTTCCTGCCCATGCAGGGGTGGCACTGAATGAGTTTCAAGTGTTGCCTTTTTCAACCTAGAAATGAAACTTGAGATTATATTGACTTGGGAGGTAATATAAAAGTGGATCTTTATTTGGAGATCTCCTGGGGCAGTTGTGGGAATGTCCACAAAAGCTCACCCACACTGGGTGAATGCAGTTTTTAAATGTTTAGCAAATCAGCATAATTGATAAAAAAGCACCAGTTAGGAGGACAGGTGTTGATGGAATTTTTTCCCAGGTCCAGCTTCTTCTCTGGAGTCCCTCCTTTGGTATTAGCTGTACTTTTTTTTGTGAAAATGTATCACGAAGAGTGGTTCTTGACCTTTTCTCCTCAGGAAGACCCAAGATAGGATAGGGGCCTTGTACCCTCCAGGGCTTGGAGTTCTGGAATTGTTTTGTCTTTTTGCCTAGGGAAAGGCCATGGAAAAATACTGGGAAAACTAGCCATGAAAACAATAGGCTACAGAGCTACAAATATATGTGTGAAGAATATAGAGAACATGTAAAAGGAAAAGAGGCAAAACCAAAATGGCATCATAAGGTGCCTCCCCTCCCAAACCAGTCTGTGATTCCCTGATTCCCAGGACACACAACCCTGTTACCCTGCTGGATCTGCAGCTTGTTACACCCTCCAGCAGTGCTCACATTGCACTGATAAATGTGCATTTGTTACAGCTAATCAAAGTAAATGCTGCTGTGATGCCCAGTGACCTTTGACATCCTGTGTAACTGGTAGATATTTTCTTGAATTTCGCATTTTCTAGGGGCTGTCTTGTTTCTTTTGTCTTACACATAAATTGAATTCCATCTTCTTGACAGTGAGTGTAAAGATTATTTTTGCAAGGAAATCTAAAATTTCCACATTTTTAGCAGATTTTCTTAAAAATACAAAGTAGTTTTCTTTCACATTGGAATGATTGTCTCTTGGAGGTGAAAGGAAAATAAGCCTGTCTCTATTTTATTGTCTAAAAAAAAACTACTTAGAAACATTTCTTTTTAATAATAACTACTCTGATTCCCTTTTTCAAGAGTGCAATAATGGATCAGATTGCTCATTACAATGTTAGAAAAAAACTGAAGTAATATTTTATTGCACTTGTATTTCTGACCTATTCTCCAGTGAAAAATCAGTTAATCTCTGAAAAAGACTTATTGTTAAAGTATTGTTATTCAGACAAAATCAGTTTTACAGCAGACATTTCTTCAGCTTGATTTTTTTGTTCCCACAGCATTTTCTTGCACAAGTTATTTATTGAAAATTGTCCTGAAAGCAGTATGAGATTACTTTACATCTCTTGTTCATCCTGCTGAACTGTAGGACCTAATAAATTTCTGTACTTGAAGATGGAAACTCTGACTCACTGAATCCCCAAGTCAAAATCACTTGAAAAATGGTGTGCAGGTAGTATTGTATTTTTTTTTTTTTCATGCTGATATTCAGATTAATATGATAAAAAAAAGGAAACATCTCCTGAATGTCTCACATTGCTTGTTTAATATTAGGCTTTTTTTTTTTCTAGGTATGAAAAAAATAAACATTTTAGGGATCCTCTGTTTAGAAGGTAGTAGTGCCTACTTAAAAACAGACAGGCATGATTGCCATCAGATCTTCTGAATCCATGGTAATCCCATGCTGATCTATGAAGTTATGGAAGGAATATTCATGAAATGAAGGGAAAAAAGCAAGAGGATCCAGAATGTTCATTAATTTCTTGCAACATTTAAGAAAAAAAACCCAGAAAAACCTTCCCAGGAGAAAAACACCAAGCAAACACAAAATTAGTGGCTATGAATGCTTATTTTATTCCATAGTGTAATGCCTAGAGAAGAAAGGAGTGAGTTATATGTATGATATCTAGAGTTAGGAGATAGATAGAGAGAGAGGAGGAGAGAGAGAGAGAGAGAGAGAGAGAGATAGGAGCCTAGATATATGGGATCAAAGTGAAATATAAATGTAAAATGTCTGTAGAAATAGAAGGCAAGATGAGTAGGTGCTGGGCATATTCCTTCCACCCCTGAGCTGTTTCAAGAGCTGTCTGCAGAGGGAAGTGTGCAATTCACTGAGCAAAACTGGTTCCACAGTGAAACTTTTGCCCAGGCTTCACTGGCTGGAATGTAATTCCACTCACTGTTTCCAGGTAGTAATTAAGGGTATTCATACCTGCTCCTCTGTGAGTGGGTGCTGGAGAGAGCCGCCAAGAATTTATTATGGTTTTGTTAATCCTTTCTGGTGGTATCAAAGCAATAATTTTGTTCTGTGAGGCCCAGTTAATGAGATACTAATGCGCCAAGCTGATTAAAGAGGCAGCAATTAGATCCAAGCACTTGTTTGTTAATGAGGAAGCTGCTTCTCTGAGCTGGGCAATATGGTGGGCCCGTAATAGTTAACTAATACCTCCAGCTAATGATAAATTCTTAATTAAATCTGATTGTGCCTGTAGTGGCAGAAAGAGCTCTTACCATGCTTTTGTCTGATTACATCACTTGCTACATTAAGTTCATCAGAAACACGAAGCAGTGAATAAAGGCCAAGGGAGATGGATATTTTTTAATGATGAGTTTTACTGAAACCATTCACTGAGTAAGGAGGAATAATAGTTACAAATAATGTTGTTCTTTCTCTGTGGCTACTGAAATATATACATTCCTGGGGTTTTGTTTTGGTGGTTTTGTATTGATTCACTAAATGTCTTAGCAAAATAGATAACCAGAGCTCAAGCTCATCTAATATTTTTTTTTAAAATTTCCTTCAGGGTTGTGTCAGTGCAAGCATAAACACTGCTGTGAGCACTCCTGTGACAGTCATGTCATGAGAGAACAAAACATTGCTTCTAAATTTCTCAGTCTACCCTGTATCGTGTCTCTAGACAAACCTAAGACCGGAGGGAGAACACAGGGCTGTGAAACCAGGTCAGATCCTGCAAACCAAAAACTCCAGAAAATTCAGTGCTGGTAGTTTCTTTTAATGTATTGGAAAGAAAACTACCATGAATGCCCGAGTAGATCTCAACAGTGTCCTCTCAACAGCAGTAAAGGGGGGGATATCTCCTGAAACCCATTTTCCAATGATTTTGGCTTCTGGATGTGATTTATCAGTGTTCTGATTTCCAAAGAGCTCATTTTGGACCTCAGTCTTTCTCACATCAACTCCAAAAAAAAAATCCCCAAATTATCCAAGCTGGCTTTATAGCAGGAGTTGGATTAATTCTTCATTCTTCACTGCTATCACAGAATTGTTGGGACTGGAAGGGTCTTTGAACATCCTGTAATTCAAGCCCTCTGCTCAGAGCAGGACCAACTAGCCCAGGTTTTCCTGGTTCATGTCTGATAAATTCAGGAGTTCTCCTGTATCTTCACAAATGTTTCTTTCTAAGTACATTTCTCTGTAAACCTTCTACTGCAGGCTGGGTAGAAATTTGTATTTCTTTGTGAGACTGGGTTAACCCTGCTGTGTTGTATGTGGTCTTTTACTGCCCTTTGGCTTGACTCAGTCTTTTATTGAGGGGACTGTGTTTTTAAAAACATAAGATTGACTATTTATTAATTACGAAATATTTATTTCATAATGATTACTACTTCTTGAAACTCTGTCTCTTGCCTCACATTATACTTTGACTGCTGTTTCTTACTGTTATTTTATCAATGTAAGATTCCTAAGAATACTAATCTGGTTCTCCAGTATTAATATGAATAGCACCAGAAGTGACAGAGTTCTGTGAGCAGGTTTAAGGAAGCCTATGGCATTCTTGAGGAGACTTTTTAAGACAGGGACTTGGGCTTTTAGTACAAAAAAATTGTCTTGTGCATCTTGGATACTGTCAAAGGTGGAATCAATGCTACTTATAGTTGAAAACCATCAGCTTTGTAAGTCTTTTATTTTTTCCCCAGATTATTGTGCTTTTTAGCCCAGATATATGAAGATGCTATTAAGATTCTAGCATTGTTAAAAGCCATTTAAATTAAATAAATGACCCTCCCTTAAATATGCAGCTAGAAGCTTTTCTAGTTAAGGAAGTGCCACATTGATCAAAGTTTATATTCCTAAGAATATTTAATGCTTCCTCTGGTAACTCAGGAATTTCTCCCCAGCATTAACACCTGTCTTCAGTCAAGCATATATATATAATTTTAAGTCCCAATAGATGGAAAATAATTGAGACTATGTAATTGATAAATTTTCATTTCTGTTGTGCACTGAGGAAAAAAACTTGCTCTTTAACAAGTTTATGGTATTTCAGAGTTTTAATGTTTATGTACAGCTTGTGTGACTCAATATTGGGAAATTCCAGAAGATACACTTGCATATTTAAGGAGGAAGATTTTCAGTGACTTGATAAATACATTTTCATTTCAAATTAATGGAGTAGAAAATGTATAAATAAATTACATTCAGAAATATTCTGATTTCTTTAATCACTGTGTTGGGCTATGTTGCTCACTTTTCTTTATATGCTTCACTGCTTAATTAGTTTTCCCAATTGTTCCTGGATTATGTGCAAGATAAAATACTTTAGTGTTAGACAGTGGGATATGTGGAGTTTTAGAGGGATTTCTGCATTTCTGCACTGGCATCTTCAGTGTTTGTACAATGAACCAGGCTGAGGCCTTTCTGAGACGACTTCTGAGGGCAAAAAAGTGAAATTACTTGAGATGGTCAAGCCAAGAATCTCAAAGAAGCCGTAAGACTCATGACTTAAATTAAGAATAAAAAGGAAAAACAAGAAACAGGCTTAAAAGTTTTTGTGGTGAAGTGGCATTGCCAGGATAAAACAAATCTAAGACTCTTTCTCCAATGACTCCAAAGTCTTAGTTCTCTAAGGCTCTCTCCAATTTAATGTAAATTTGAAGTCAAAAAACCTCTAACAGATGAATGCTATTGATTTCTGCATCAGATACTCCAATTATCCTCATGTGCAGGACTTTTTGACTACTTTATGCACAAACTGTTACAAGTTTTTATGTTGATCACTAGGTGTATCTCACAATCAGAATTTTTTTCTTTTTCAGATGAGAAAGGTTTTAAAAAAGTTTAGAAATTTATCTATTTTTTCTCCTCATAAAAAAATCCCTGGTGCCTTTTATTAAAGACTGGCTTGTAGTCACAGAACTCTGTTCTTTGTGTCCTTTCTCTGGCTGTCAGCTTTCTGTCCCCCTGAAGGTTGCAATGCCAGAGTTATTACAGGCAAATACATCAAATGGCTTGTCAAATCATGCTGATTCCCTTTCTAATCTCAGAGCAAGCTTTCACCTCTTCAGAGGTCCAGGAAGGTTGTGAAATTAAATTCAATAGTTAAAGGAAAATTCCTGCAAATGCAGAAAAGAGTCTGTGATTCACAACCAGCCACAATCCTGCTGCAGGATTTCCCATTATCCCAAGGGGAAAGAGTGGAATCAAAGAATCACAGACTGATTTGGGTTGGAAGGGACCTTAAAGATCATCCCAATCCTCCCCCTGCCACGGGCAGGGAAACCTTCCGCTAGCCCAGGGTGCTCCAAGTCACATCCTGCCTGGCCTTGGACACTTCCAGGGATCCAGGGACAGCCACAGCCTCTCTGGGCACCCTGTGCCAGGGCCTGCCCACCCTCACAGGGAAAGGATTTCTTCCTAATATCCCACCTCACCCTGCCCTCTGGCAGTGTGAGGCCATTCCCCCTCATCCTTGGAAATTCTCTCTCCATCTTTTCCATAGGCTCCTTTCAGGTGCTGGCAGGCACCAATTAGGTCACCCAAAGCCTTCTCTTCTCAAGGCTGAACCAAACACTAAGTAGTACCAAATAAGATGTAAGTTTTTATACTTTTATTTTAATACAATTACTTCCTATGTGTGTAAATACAAAATCGCTATTAAAAATACATAAATCACATTCATTTACATCTTTAGTATTTTTGTTATTTTGAAGGAAAACTAAAATGTAAAGGTATGTAATTTTCAGGCATTCACAATAAAATTTTCTCTTCTGAATAAATTCAGACTAGAGAAGGTACTGACCTGCTAATTATAAAATCTGATGTTTCCTTCATTTTTCTCATCCTTTTCTTTATTTCTTGCATTCAGTTTAAAAGAGTCCTGCCATTTAATTACAGCTAAAATGATTTGACTTTAATTACTTTCCACTGTAGGTGTGAAAACAAGCAAGCAGTTACCAAAGCCATTACACCAAATGGTGCAACATTAAATTTCTGACCCTACAACTACCAGACAGAGCTGTTCAGATGCAACAGCATCTTAGTGTAGTTGAGTCTAATTATTACCTTCTGTGAATGCTGTCTTTTGAACTTTGTGCCCTGGAATTGTCTTGTTCACAACTAAGAAATAACAAGTGCCTTCATCAAAGTGCAGTGAATTCTCTGGCATTTTAAAATAACTGCCAGAACCAGCTGGGGGATAGGAAATAATTGCCATTCAAATATACAGGTTTTTTGGGTTTTCCTTCCTGTTTTTCTACTCTCCTGTGCAGCGAGGTTCCTAAACCATAAGTAGTGAGAGACATTTGGGAGGAAATCAATTCAGTTTAATTAGGTCCTTGTTGCAGGTAATGTCTCCCTGAAGTTTTCTTCACCTGGAGAACTCTTTTAAAAACATCAGCTGTGGTTGTCTGAAAGGTCAGTTCTCAAATCAGAGCAGGCTGTGTCTGTTAGATCCCCCCACGTTCCACTGAGAGCCTGGGGAGAAATGAGGGGTCTTGCCTGCTGTGGGAAGTGTCAGCCAGAGCTCTTCCAGGGATTGCAACCACAGTGCCAAGATAACTGCAAATAAGTTGCTTTTCCATCTTCTGCAGGACAGGATGGGACAAAACCTATATTCATTTCTTTAGATATATTTGTTGGCTGTTTTTAACTAAATTTGTCTGAAATACTGTGTAAATAAGTAGGAACAGATGTACCCATAATATTTTTCTCTTAATTTCCCAGTATGAGAGATTATAATCTTTGTTCAAAACACTGAGTGGTATTTCATACCTATTTTTTTAGGCTTGAACACCACAAAATGTGATCCAGAATGTGCCTTCTGTTGTTAGCATCGTTAAAGCTGTGAAGAATTTCCATTGTGTGCAAACTCCATTTTTCAATTATTTCTTCTTAATTAACAGAGAAGCATTTTTCCCTGTTCAATGGGAAATGATAATTTTTGTCTTTATCTGTTTGTTGTAAGAATAGTATAGGTATATTTTCTCTTTAATCTTCATTACACCTCCTCTGCTTTAATGTAGGCTTCACCTATATTTTAATATAATTACAGATTTGTTTTGTGCTCCTATAAATGACTGTGGTAGCAATCTCTGGTGATTCAGAAAATTCATGCTCAATTACCCATATATGTTATTTTGATTTAATCTCACTGATATTTATTAATATGTACAGCATGAACACATTCTCACAAGAAAACACAGACGTACCATGAGCTTTGTTCTGTCACCTGTCTCTGAGTTATTCTTTGTAATAGTTGGAAAGTTTTATGCACAGCATAAGAATTTGGAAAGACAGTAAATATTATTATTATTCTGCAAATGCTTTCACCACACTGACTTGCAGGCTTGCCTCCTGCATTAATTTCTTAGTGTATGTAGCCTGTCTTCTTATTTAAGAGACAAAGACTGTCTTTTCTTGATGAAATTTTCACCAAAAAGAGCTTTATTCCAACCTTTAAGCTCAGCACGTACACAATGCAAATGATTACGCCTGTGCTGGATATTCAGGAGTACCTAGTTAATTGCATTAATTTTTATTATTACAATTGGAGTGTTTTTATTTTCTGTGTTTGCCTATAGTTAGTGAGAGACCCTGTAGCTATTGCAGTTGTTCAGTTTTAGCAAAGTCAGGGGAGGAAATGGCAACTTTATCAAAATGTTTCTTTTTAAGTGTTTGCCAGAGGTTGCATTGCATCCCTGTTTCAGTGTGCCAGGGAAATGACCCATTCCACCAGGCAGTCTGTGCTTCACTGCTGAACGACACAGACTCTTTCTGCTCTGCATTTTTCTCTGTTTTAATATTTATATTACATAGTGCTGGAAGAGGCAATTAAGGGGGAAGGGAATGGGAGGCCCAGACATTGGTGCAGGGGATGCAGAAGGGGTAAGGAAGAGCACTGGCTTCAGCAACCTGCAGAGACAGAGCTGAAAAATAATATAGATCTTAAAATATAGCACTGCAAAAAGTGGTGCAAGATACCTATGTATTTCTTGTCCTTTTCAACTTGTCTAGAAATTAAAATACAGTGTGACTCTTCACCTGGATCCAGTATTTCTCAGTTACTTCACACTGGCTGTAGAGGTTGTGGAATCTAAAGGAACTTCACTGTGGAAAGAGCTTTTATGTGTAAATGTGGCACTTGGGGACACTGCTTGGGGGTGGCTTTGGCTGTGCTGGGTGAACTCAGTGATCCTGAAGGTTTTTTTCCAACCTTTCTCTTTAAATCCTCTTTTTGTGCGTAGCAAGGGCAAGTAAGAGGCAGGCCAGAATTTGTTCCTCACTTTTACTGCGTTTGCATGGCCCCAGGAAATCTGGTTGTGGGTCATTGCTGGAAGTTTGGGGTTTCTTTTTGGTTTTTTTTCCACCTGTATAACCTTTCTTCTCCTAGAAACACACAGAAAGGTGATCATGAAGTTGCTCTGAGGTTTTGTGCTGTCACTGATTCTTTTGAAGACAATTTGTGCTGGGCGTTTCTAAAGCTATAGCCCAGCTCCCTTTTATTTTGATAAAAACTAGTAAAAAAAAATGGCATTCTGTGATACACTGATATCTTGTTAATATTGAATAACAAAATCAGAATCAAATGATCCATTTCAGTTTGATGAAAAAGCAAAACAAACTTTTTTGCCCTAGTTTTACACAAATAAATGATGAAATTGATGGAGAAATGAGTTGAGAATATAACTTAAAAAGAATTCCAGTAATAGTTTAGATCCTCCATGTGTTCTCCAGGCCATCAGCTATGGGTAGAATATTTCTGACAAAGAAAGGGAATTTTCTAGTGTGTGAAAAAGATACATGAGGAGCTGATAGTTCAAATTCAAATGAGGAAAAAGCCAACAGCTTAACTTTAATAGATATAAATATACTCTAAAAAAGTTCATTTTCATTTTCTCTTGACCCTGTTAGGTTTCAAGCTACTCTTAGGTAAAAAATAGAGTTTAAGCTAAGTGTTTAATTGAGTACTGCTCTCAAATGGTGATACAGACCAATTGGTGTATTAATACAATTTATTTTTTACCCAGTATGGCCATTCCATTTCTATTATCTAAAGTTGTTTCCACATTTATGTTTTATCTATTTGACTTTGACAGAGAATTAGCTAGGAAATCTATATTTAAGGTTTTAGAATCTCCGTACATTTTAATAAGGCTTAAATATAACATTCTTCTAAACACTGTGGAGAAAAGGCCAACTGAAATCACTAATTGCCAGCCACTTTTTTTAGAATGGCAGAATTATTTTTGCTTCACAATAATCCTCTGCAGTTTGGAACATGTTTGACTACCAGTTGTTAAATGCACTTGTATCATTTAAGTGTGGGAGAAGAACATTTGAGAAAGAAATTGGAGTATATTTATTTTAAATAGGCAAATTAAGCTGTTATGAATACCATCAAGAATAATTTCTAATTGAAAATCTTTATATGTTTTTTAAAAATACCTGTTTAAACCTGTGTGTAGCTCTGCATTATCAATTTCTTTTTGAATTATATGGGCTTCTCTTAATCTTTTCTTGTACTTAGTTCATTGATACATATTCCCACCTGATCTTCATAATTTTTTTCGGTTGCTTTTATTTTGCTTTGGTTAATTTTGTTTATACTTTTAAACCTCAGTTAAATGTGAGAGTATGAGAATTTGCAGTTATGGACAGTATATTTGCAAGTGTCTTGACATTAATCACATTTTTATTACACATTTTTTCCCCCTTTGAAAAATTCTGTTGGAAATCATAGAATCATTGAGGTTGAAAAAGACCTCCTATGCCACCAAATCCAACCTTAGTTCAGACTCTTACAGTACCCTAAGAAGAACCAAATTGGCATTTTTCACTCTCAGAGAGTTTCCTCTCAGCAGTTTGCTGCCTTTCCTGGGTTAAAATGATCCATCATGATTATCCTCCCTGGGGACCCATCCATCCCCATCACTGCTGCCCACCACAATGGCATTAGAAGGTGCCAAGTGGGAATTGCAGCTCTTAAAGCTGCTGGGTGGCCTGGGCTGAGCTCTGCTGCTCTGGCTGTTCGTGGGTATTTCCCTTCTCTCACTCCCAGCTGGTTATTCCATTTCTCAGGAAAGTGGATTTCTGTGTCCTGCAGCTTCTTTGGGGAGTGGTCCCAGCAGCTGCACCATGCTGCTGGCGTGTGTGATCCCAGCCCTAAAAGATCTCTGTGCTGTTTGTCTCTTTGCGATTTGGTTCAGTGATGTGTTGGCAGGTGAGGAACAGAGTCACTTTATGGTGGAAAATAGGGTTTTAAAAATAATCTTTAAATTAATGAGCAGTGACTGGATGGACTTGCATAAGTGAAAGACTGAGCAGCAAAGGAATGGAGAGAAATATCACAAACCATGGAGTAACCACGTGGGTGAGGGGATCTGTGTAACATGGGCTCTTGGGTGAAAAAGGGAGATTTTTGGGACTAAACAGACTTAGACTTAGAGAAGTTAAGTTAATAAATAGTGGAAACAATACCTGTGCACACTGGAAAGAAAGAAAGGAGAGAAAGAAAGAGATAAAGAGAGAGAGAAAGAAAGAAAAGAAAGAAAAGAAAGAAAGAGAAAGAACAAAAAAGAAAGAAAGAATAAAGGAAAAAAAAAAAGAAAGAGATTTCTTATTATTTCTACTTATGAGGAAATACATGATCTGAAGGAATCTGCTTTATTTTGAGAATGAACAGCTGAAAAATTTCTGGAAGAAAACATTTTGGTTTAGTGGAAATTTATTCTGTCATATGTTTCTAGAGGAAAAGAGTTTACAGGCTTCCATCCAAACTGCTTGTTGTACCTTGTAACGGAAGATTTCCAAATAATGAGAGAAGGGTGTGGTTCCTTCTGCAGAAAACTCACATCAGAGGGCAAGGAGGCCTGACAGGTTTCAAAAAAGCTGGCTCTGTAAATTGAAATAACCTTCACAGACAACTAAAGTGAAGAAAAACCCCACCAAACGTGAGAAGAAAAGATGATGTGCTTTAGTGATGAAGAACAATACATTAAATCATATATTACATTCTAAAATAGAAGCCAGCATATCCTTAGATCATATTGTTTTTCCATATGAAAGCATGTATTGTCACTTGGCTGAGGATTTAATGCGGGAAAACATAAATTAATCACAAAAATTATTTCAAGATGGATTACTCAAATTATTAGAACTCTGTTTTGAACATGAAATAGGTGGTTAGATTTGCAATAACAGGCCAGTGTGCTTATTTTTCTGGAGACAAGTCAAGTAATACATCATATTAACTTATAAACTCCTTGGCACACACATTCCAGATTTCTTATTAATAGGAGATCTTCATGTCAAAAGGTTAATTGTGTAAGCACTTGCAGACAGGGAATGGAAATCAGTCAAAAGTAATGTCCACTTCTCCAACATTTATTGCTTTCTTATAAAGAGCTGCTTTAAACATCTCATCAGAACTTCAGTATAGGAAAACTTCCATTTTGGTGGTCATTTGTGTAAACTCCCTGTGGTTCAAAGTGTAATTTATAGGTTAATCAGTGTTCTCCATTGTCTGTGGAGACCCAAATATCTCAAAGAATGACATTAATTTTGTGGGAATCTTGAAATCTTGAAAAACTCACACCCAAACCTATTGGTCAATATGGTTTGCAAGAAGAGTAAAGCTTTGGAGCATTTCACATTGTGTAAGGTGCTGAGGGATCCTTTATGGACTAGAGGTGAAGTGGAAAAAATATCCTGAAAGATATTTGAACCTTTCCAGTTGAGATGTATAATCTGCATAGGAAAGAAAAAGCCAATTTTTCTTGTAATTTCCAAGCCATCTGAACTTTTGAAGAATGCTTTAGATTCTCTTTTCATACAATATCTACATGACAAAGTTAGCAGTGCTTTAGGGAAGTATTTCATCTGACTCATGGAACTGGAATTTCTGGGGTTCACATCCTTGTAGATACTGCACAGCCATATATTCAGTATTTGAACTCCCTGAGAAATATAAATATCTCTTTCCTCTGAAAATAGACCAGATCTCTAAATATCAGTGAACCAGCTTCTACCAGACTTTGAATACTAAAGCAAGAAATGCAAAGTCCTGCTGCAACTTCAGCTGTCTATAAAAGCGACCAAAGGATTTTAAAAAGGATATCTAGAAGAAAAGCCTGAGTTCAATCAGCTTTCCTCTAAACCATTTTTAGATAACATTGAGAAGGAACCTCTGTAGTGATTTGGATCTTTATGTTTATTGTAAGACTAAAAGCTGGATTGTTTTAAGAAGTTAAGTAATGTCATATAAATTCATAAAAATCATTGGATAATCCAGTTATCTTTCCCATGTAAGTAACCTTGACACAATCATTTTAGAGTAACCTTGACACAATCATTTTAGAGTCAGTGTCTTAATTTGGAAAATTATTTTCTCACAAAAAAAAAAAAAAAAAAAAAGTCAGAAAAAACCACCAGAACAATTTATTCACTTTTACCTCACTGACAAATACTTTGGATGTCTCCCAGCTTCCATTTTCAGAGGAAATACATTCACCCAAGCAGAGGGGCTGGGGCAGGAGGAGAGAAAAGCTCAGATTTCCTGAAGTGGAACAGTTGCAAGTACCAAAGCATTGTCTTTTGAGTTCCCCAAGTGGGGTGTTCTCTCTTTAAACACATTGGCACAAACATCTCTGTGTATTTTTGAGGGTTGTACTGAACATCTACAGGGTGTCTTTGTTACCGGGAAAGAGGTGGAAATGTCTGTTATTGATCCATGGGTGCTTCAGGAGAGGGCATTAAAAATGAATTCTCCCTTGTTACATTCTAAAGTATTTCTACAATAAATGGTCTCAGTTATGTTTTTAGTGCATCTGGCAGGTTCTTAAGATGTGGGGATTGCAGCTTGATTTCAGAATTCCCCCTCCAACAAGGGAACTATTAAAGGAGAGCCCTCTGCTTTGAGTAGGGTTGAAAGAATGCAGCTGTTGGACAGGCTCCCCTACCTAATTTTAATTTCAGCTGCAAAGATCCATTTATTCTTAACTGTAGATCTGCAACTTTTTGCCTTAATATAAAGACTTCAGTATAAAAATGCAGAATACAATTTGGATGTTATCCAGAAGGTATCCAGTAACCCTTAACAGTTACAGTGAAATACTTTAACTTTCATTCTCGATTGGATTATACTTTCTTACTTTCTCTCCCTCTGTTTTTTTTAACAGATTGTCTTGAGAGCTGTTGTTCTCAATTTAAATGTTTAGGAAGATGAGCACACAAATAGCTGCTGATTGGTAAATCCTTGTGATTGCATAAGGAGTTATTGGCTTGACTCTGGCATTGCTATCTGAGGGATATGTGATATTACTTCTTTCCCTTTGCCATCTTCTAAAATTTTGTGTAAAAAAGAAAAGAAATACACTAAGCATATTTAATCTTGTTCTGTCATTGCCATGGAAACATTAAAAGTAAGAGGAATTGTAGGGAGAAGATACAAAGGTAGAGATAAGAAAGAAGATACAGAGCAGTAAAAAAAAAAGGAAGGCAAGTGGCAGTGATTTACTTGTAAGACAATATTCATGTATCAATTTATTTGGAAATTGTGTTTTACTTGGAAAAGCTCTTCTTTTTATGCCTGAAATGCAGGTTATTTTGATCAATTTGTATAAAAAAATAAGAATATTCTTTCCATTCAGTAGAAATACCAAAAAACTCACTGCAGTTAATGTCTTTTCTGATGTTTTCATGGTATAATAACTCTGGTAATGGTGGATATTTACAGTTGAGTTGCATTACAGTAGGTTGAATGTTTTTGGGCTAGCATGTGTTTGCTCTTCTATCTTTTTTGTGTGTCTTGGACCACTGCCCAAACCCTTTGGAAAGAAAAAGTCCTTCCTGATAACTGTAGAGAAGTCGCAGAAGTCGGGATCCTTAAATGTGATTTGGTCTGAAGGACTTTGAGAGTGCATTGATGCTCTTTTCTCGGATGCCAGAATCTAATCCAATTTTATCTGCGTGCTCTTACTATAAATACCACAATTTCCCTTGTAAGCAGCCACTCCCTCTTGTTTTTCTCCATCCAGCAGTTGCTAATTTCTGGGCCCTGTTTCTGGCTGTGCGTTGCCGAGTTCCAGTAGGTGGCAGCCCTGCCGCGTTATTTCTGGCTTTGGAGGGTGAATAAAACCCTGCATCGCAAATGGCTTTTTTTTTTTTTTTTTTTTTTTTTTTTTTTTTTTGTGAATGGCTTTTTTTTTTTTTTTTTTTTTTTTTTTTTTTAGCGATTCCGGAGTTTTCATCCCTATCATGCCTGTGATTTACCACTTGGAGAAAATAATGTCCCCAAATCTCCGTTCTGTGCTGGTTTTATCCTATCATGATGTCTGCTATCATATTCCACAGTAAAATATGAGTATCACTTTTGTCACTGTTGCTGCACTCTTCAATCCCATGTTGTGGTTTAACTTTAAAACACAGGCAGCAATTCCACTGCATTAAGCTGATTTGTAGACTTTGCAAAAACCCTCTTCCCTGTTGTGCTTTTAATAAATAGATGTTACATGACTCGCTGCCACCATTTTATTTTGAGAAACTGGTACCTTGTTTGCATAGTCCAGTGCTGTTGGGAATGAAGTAGGATGTTGAGAGGATTAGGCTGGGGTGAGCATCTCTGTGTCACCTCTCCAGTCCCCTCTTCATTATCTGATACAGCAGCAGAACTCCCACTGCATCTATTTTTCCTGTTTATTTCATCTGTTAAGCAAACCTTGAATTTGTCCATTATAAAAGATGTTCTGGTGTTTTATAAGCACAGGGCAGAACTTGGTAATGTAGGAATTTCTTCTGCAAAAGGATACAGTAAGTTTAATGATAATGTATTTGCTAGAACTGTGGTTTTAAGCTTTTAGAAGCCGAAAGTGTGTGCTCTGTGTGACATTATAAGTCTTCTACTTGCTTTGATTCTGTAAGTCTTGTTTAGGTTCTTGGAATGAGAATCTGCAAGGACATAAAGCAGAAAAATCCAGCTTTCTGGATAAAGTACTGCTATGGATGTCATGAAGCTGCTATTTTCTGGACCTACTCATACATATGTTATTGTCACAGCCCTTTAAATAGAGTCGGTGTTGCTAAGCAATATTCAAATCATGTAAAGTTCTTCTGAAAGCAGTGAATACCTGTTAACATTCCTTTGGGCTATACTCGATGATTTACTACTAGTAAATCATGAGTACTGAACCGAGTTCATGCATTTTTCCCTGTTTTCCTTTTCTTTCTTGTTTTGTTTTTACTCCAAGAGTTTAAATGCACTGCTGCAAAAAGTGAGTTTGAGTAGGGAGCCGGTGGGGAAATATGGGAGGAAGGTCCCCAAGTGGGAATGCTGGGCTCATTAATGCACGTTTTCCTGCTGTTCTGCTCCTTGAATTTCAGAAATTTAGAAAGTGGAGATAAGAATTGCCAGACAGTGTTGTTGCCTGGCAGCCTGCAGAAACCATATGATGCTAAGTGAGGCTGCCTGACCCAAGTGAAACAGATATTTTTGCCCCTTTCTTCTTCCTGCTAATTCTTGAAAGAGCTGTTGGGATACTGCCTGGTTATAGTGCTAAAAATTCCTCCAGTGAAGGGACACATATAGATGCCAGTATATTTTTAGAAGTGATGCAATTCATATTTTAGGTAGGATAGTATATTTTTACATTCTTAGTTGGAGATGAAAGGAGATGTTCTCATAAAGAAAAGATTTATTGCAATTTATGATGAGAGTGTAGGCTGCTACTAAGTTGTGAATAATACAAGTAACCTATAGATATTGAGCTGTGTGTTGCATAGATTCTGTTCCTCTGTAGAGCTAAGATTTGGTGTTAGTATTCCTGCTTTTATTTCAAAAGGCATTATAGTCTTTTCCTTTCAATGAATTAAATCTTTGTGGTGAATCATTCTCTTTAAAGCTTAAGGAGGTTTTTTTTTTTCCCTTAATTTTTATATCAAACACACACACAAAGAGCAAAACAGACAAATTCTTATTTTGATGTGATGCATATAAATCTCCTGTGTGTCAATGTAACTTGTTAAAACAAAATTTAAAGAGATACCTTGCTGGCTAAATAAGAGTTTCTCTTTATATGAGCTAGTTCTAGTGAGAAGGGAAAAACAACAGAGTTGTTTAAAAACTCTGAAAATTTGAGGAACTCATTTATTAACCTACTGAACTTCTTCTATTTTCTTTTTCTTTTAATTAGATCTTGAAGAAATCATTTCCTAAAGAGATGGCAGTTTTAAAGCCTGGTGTTTTACCAGTGTGTTGTAAAACATCTACACTGAGTCGCTGTTAGGAGTAATGATGATGACAGCAGTTTATTACAGGAGTAGGTGACAACACCACAGTTCAGAGCTCTCTTCTGGTGGGTGCCACACATACTAATTGGCTTAGTGCTTTTAGGAGGTGATTAATGAGGTTTCTGAGACACTCTGCAAATATTGGAGTGCTTTAGCAAATAGCAAGTTAACAAACATTAGAGGAAATAGCTAGTGAGGAAAATATTTGAAGGCCTAAAATATGTATTAAACATGCATCTTCTCAGCATTTGGATTGTTCCTTTGGTGCATTCCAATCCAGTTTGTCTCCTGCTTTCTTCTACCAAAGAGAAATAGGCACAGGGTGCCCAGAGAAGCTGTGGGTGCCCCTGGATCCCTGGAAGTGTCCAAGGCCAGGTTGGACAGGGCTTGGAGCACCCTGGGATAGTGGAAGTTGTCCCTGCCCATGGCAGGGGGGTGAGACTGGATGAGCTTTGATGTCCCTTCCAGCCCAAACCATTCTGCCATTCTGTAAGATGATGTGTTGTGTTCCTCATGAATTCTCTGATATTATCTGATTACTTCTTCTGTGTCTTGAACTGGAAAACACTTTATAGCCACAACAACTCCACCTGAGAAATCTGGAAGGAATTTCTCTCCTGCTGATCTCTGGTTCACTCTCCTTTCTCAGGGTGACTTTTTCCTAAGATAGAAGTTTGTATTGCTCCTGCTTGGTTGCTGATATTCTTGTGGTTGCAGAGACTTTCATTTATGAGACCCTTTATTTAACTTCATTTCCTCTTTCATTTGTCTCGTGGTGTTTATGAAAAATTGTAACACTTCTGTTTCTTACTTTTCTAAGTACACATTTAGATAACCTGGTCCTAGGTTTTTCATTTCACATATTTCAGCCTACAGCACTCTAAGATCCATCGTGTCTCCTGGGAATTAAGAAATGCCAAATAATACCTTGGAAATGCCAAGCTGTTGTGGTGATAGACTTTGCCTTTTAGCACAAAAATCTTGCCTTGAGGTAGTGCTCATTCTTTCATAAGCCATTGAACTGATAAAATTATACTTTTGGCTACTATCTTTTGTCATTGCTTTTGTAATTTTCTAACAAGTACCCATCAGGTAACATCATCACTGGTAGCAATGTTCCTGCTTGGATGTGAGAAAAGAAGCCCAGAATCAATACTTGTTTTTTTTCCCAGCATTAAGATCCAAATCCAGCTTTGGAACATGGCTCTAAAATGGGATTTGTTTTTTCACAGCTTTGAGGACCTAATTTGATTCTTTAAGGACAGTCCTAACCTCTGATCAATTTTTAGTAAAGTCTGTAGATGTCCAACTCATAAGTAATAAGGTAATGATATTTCTTCTGATATTATTAATTATAAGCTTGCGGTTACATTTACTTTTACTTGGACAAATTTTAACTTCTCAAAAGTAAGAAGTTAGGATTTCAAATACCCTGTTTTAAAATTCTTCTGACTCTGATCTTGACAGTTCTTGTTTACTCAGTTCAGGATTTCACAAGCCTTGTGAAATCCTGCCTTTGTCTCAGTTTCTCATGGTGCTGTGATACTTACTAATGTTGATACGGCCAGCAGTGGTTAAAAACCACTGGAAAACAATCTCAAAAAAAAAAAAAGAATCTATTGCCTGATGGACAAACCCATTCTGTATCTGGAGGAGGTACTATGTGTTCAGATGCAACATTTACATACCCATTATCACACTTAAAATGTAATTGCAAAAATCAGTAGTCAGCTGAGGTCAGTTCACATCATTAATCAGGGTCATTACAGGGAAATACAGCTGCCTTTGTAATTAGGTAACTAGTTTAATAACAAACAAGGTAATCTCTAAAGTCAAGGGTTTGGCTGTGCTAGAACTGCTCCTGCAGTAACCTTGCTAATTTTAGATTCAGGTGCTGGTATCCCAAGTTTTTATCCCAACCTGTTTAAATTCTGGCCTTTTCATGACCTGTGATCTCCCTAACTGAGCATCCTCAGAGCTTAATGCAGCAGGGGAAAGTATTTAAAACTCCTTGTCAGTGAGTGAGTCCCCTCAGTGACTCAGCCTTTGATGTCAGAATTGTCAATGAATCCCCTTCCTGGCTTTGAAATGCAAAAAATGCCCAGCACCGGGTGCTGATCTTAGCCTGTGAATATTCCAGTGCTTCTGTCACCCTATATTTGGAGATTTCCTGCCAGACCTGGCTGTTGTTCCCTGCTGGCTGAGGGAGCAGTTACCTTCCCTATGCCTCAGGTTTTCTGAGAGCATCACAGGTGATGAGCCCTTTCCTTTTATAGCCTTGCACCAACAAAAGAATCCTGACTCCTGACACTATTTTGGAATAAAAGAAGAGAATGTTGTCTTCTTCTTCCACACAACTCCTATCTGTTTAAGTCAAGGCAAAACATATTGCAGCACTTGTGACTCTCAGCGACAAAGAAACTTTCTGTAGTGTGTGTGTCTCTGTATCATGGATACTAATGAGCCATGCAAACCCCACATTTGTTACTAACTTCACAGTGATTGATCTTTTGCTTCGTGTGTGGATAATTACTTCCCCAAATAGAATTCCTAGTATCATGACAACTCTCATGGCCCCCTCAAACTGATTCACTTGTGTAACTATGGCAGCTTCTTGTTGTATTGTGCTGCAAAGATTGTCTGATTAGTAAGAAATTGTAATTTACTTGGATAATCAAACTCAATGTACGTAACAAGGAAACTTAATGACCTCTTAGTTCTCACCGTGAATTTTATTCTCAATAGCATTGTAGCATTAGAATTTTTTTCCCAACATTAGCACACAGAACTGAAGTTTAAGACTGCCATTACTGTGCTAATGCAGAATCAGAGAATACCTTTTGATGGAAGGAACCAGGGGATGGTATCTGATCAAGTCTGCTGAAAGCAAAACTGCCTTCAGTGTCTCATGGGCTTGCTCAGGGCCTTGTCCTCTCACTCCCTTTTCAAGGGTGAACTGCATGGTCTCTTTGGGCAATCTTAGTCCTCTCCAGGGGTGCTTTCCCGCGTCCATAATGGGAATCTGCAATAAATAAATCCCTTTTTTTTGTGAATTTTTCCATAAAACAACCCGTTTCTCTCTTTTTATTTTTTAATGGAATTTATATAAAGCGTACATTTCCTTTAAAGTAATTTTTATTCTAAGATAATCAGTAAAGAGATACTGGAGGGGTGGAACCTACATGCCTGGAAGAGGTGAGAGGAGTTTTTGGCACTGGGCTGACTGGATCAGTGAGGTGAGCTGACACTGGGGGAGCAGGGTCCAAAGTGTTGCTGAGAAAGATGAGGGGTAGTGGGTACATGTCACTGAATGGGAGATTCCTGTTAGGCACAAGGGAGGAATTTTTTTCCAAAACAAACAGTCAGCCACTGGGATAATCTTCCCAGGAAAGTGGTAGATTCCTCAGTGCTGGACACATTTAAGATACAGCTGCACAGGTTTCTGGGCCATCTTGTCTAGACTGTGCTTTGGCCAAGAAAGGCTGGACCGATGATCCTTGGGGCGCTTCCAACCTCGCATTCCATGACTCCATGACAATATTTGCACCTAAACTGAAGGAGGTATTTTGCCATGAGGTTGAACAAGTCATGTGTAAATAGCAGACCCTGCTATTCCAGGCTGTTCTGTGTACCCAATATGGGTTAGCAATAGTAATCTGATAATATATTTGATTGCCATAATTAAAGGCATTTGATTACATCAGCTTGGAACATTGTCTATAATATGATTAAAATCGCGCTGGGGCGCATTCAGCAGTTTTACACTTCAATAATACACAATATGGAATGAAAACCTGGCAGCAGACTGAGGGATTCAATGTTGCATGCAGGAATACAGAGTAAGCACAATTAAAGTGCTCAGGAGCAGACAAGTAATGCATTTCAACACATTTTGCCCTTTGTCTTTGCTTAGTCTTCAAAATGAAGCTTTAGATTTCACAAATGCAGCCTGTAACTTGCCCAAGGTTCATTTAATAGGTATTTTTGAAAGTGTTGAAAGACCAGGATGCACGTTCTATTGTTTGTATGTACATCATATTCTAAATGAAGAGCTTAGCTCTGTTCTTTCCTTAGCTGAAACATCTTGTTTTGTGTGAGTCCTCACTCTTTTCCTTCCTCTCTTGTTTCAGAACTTGAGGTTTATAATTTATTTTGTGCTTTGACTATAATTCCCCCATTTTTTTCTTTTAAATTACCTGTTCTTCATATTTTTCATTCTTTGGTTTCCCCCAGTTTACTCCTCCCCACCATAGAGAGCATCCATACTGATTAGACTTAAGATGCATTCATTTAAGTGGACTTTGTTCTAATTTAGAGGTCTAAGAGACACTTTGCTCTCTTTAGTCAGTAGGATTGCTTTGCTTCCTTCAATGGTGGCATGTCTGTTTTACTTTATTATGTCTAAATTCCCAAAAAGTTGGAGAAGGGATGGAAAAAGAATGGGTGTTGAATTGAACCTTAAAGTTATTCAAAAATTGAGATAGGAAAAGGGAATGAGAGCATAGAGACAGAGCTGCCAGGAAGCAACAGTAGAATGGAACTGAACTTCATAAAAATTTTTGTCTCTACTTTTTTGTTTGTTGCCATTTTTTAATACTGTAACATTTTTGAAGCAGTGTGAATGATTTATTGGTAGTAATCACCAGGCAATTATTTGTGGAGTTGGGCTGACAATTGGGAAATCTCTTGCTCATATTATTGAATTTTTGTCAGCTAAATTCTTATATATGGAATAAGAGCTAACTTCCCTCTATAATTTTACTAGTATACATCAACTTCCAACTTACTGAAAGTGTAATGTCTCAAAGTCGCCAATCTCAAGATTAATTTGAAAAGTCATATCAAACCCAAAGAATATCCTTGTGCCTTTGAAGTAACAAAGTCCTGGCACCAAAGAAGTGATAGAACGGGCTCAGTGTTACTGTGCCAAACTGACCACAAAATAAAATTCATGTTATTCTTGTGTGTAAAGCAAGACTCTTGTGTTAGAGCTGAGAAAAAAAATGGTGGAAAGCTCTGTGAGAGGAGAGGAGAGGACCTTGAGAAAAAGGAATGAGAAAGGAGTTCCCAAATTGTTTTTTTATGGAGTTTTATCTGTAAGGAAGCACCTGGGAACATGAGTATCTACCCCATCCCAGTTTTGGCGTCAAGTACCATAACTCTGTTCCTCTCGTTAAACATTTTTCTCTTCACTGTCATGTTGTGACTGGTAGTTTCCACTTGATGCTTGTGAATCAAATCATTGTTATTTTCAAAAGAATTCATACATAATTTGAATTTCTAAGTGCCAGGTGTTGTTGTTACTATGTTCAAATAACACAATTGCATTTAAACAAGCTGTCACTACAAAACTAAAATAAAATATGAAAATACTAAATAAAAACCCCCAAAGTCGGTGTTATTGCTTGTAATTTGATTTACTGCATTTTATATCCCTTTTCTGGTAGGTGGTAATCTTCTCCAAAATTAAATGAAATACTGTACTTTGTCACAGGAGTATGCATGCAGAAAAAAGCACTTTCCTGGGCTTGATGAGTAATTATTTTGCCATCTTAACCAGGGAATTTAAGCACACAGATGAAGTACTGAAATTTTACAATATTAAAAATTTACCCAGGATTCATTGCATTTTGATTGTTATTGTCTCTTGGAAAAAAGCATTTTGTTAATGTAATGTTTCTAATTCCTTAAACAAATGCGATTTTGTGAGAACTTTTACCAGCACCACCTGTAGATATTTTCCATGTCAGTTCCAGATTTACTTTTAAAAGAGAAACTCATGCAAGGAAAGAATAAGACCAGGACAGCGCTGTCAGAGTGGCTGAGACCAGACCTTCAGCTCCCTGTCCAGTAAGAGTTGTTTAACGAAGAGTTCAAGGAGCATGGAAAGTGTGGAGTGAGCTTTCCCCTGCTCTATCTCCCAAGCTTCCACAGGCTGTGATTTAGAAACTTCCTGAGTTGAAATTAGCATCTGAATTGCTGTTTTAATAGCCATCTGTGGACCCATAATCCAATCTTTTTGCTAAAGACTTACTGAACCCACTCATAGTTTTGAGCTTCCCTGCAACAATGAGTTTCTGAATTTAATTAGATACTGTATGAAATAGTAATTATTGTTGTTCGTTTTAAATGTCCAACCTGATTATCCTATTTTAGATCACTTAATTTATTGATTACTGGCCAAGCTTCCAAATAACTATCTCTTAGTGACCATTTTCTTCATTTAGAACCTGAACTGCTGCATCTACTCATCTCCGAAGAGATGCTAAGCTCTCAAATATATATTTAGCTTTGTCATTCTGTTCTTAAAAAGAATACTCTGGTCCTACATTGTGTATATGATTATCCTTTTAACCTGTCGTTTTACATATAATGTTTAGAAACTTAGTGCAATTTAATAAGTTGATTAAAAAAATGTGGAGGCAGTGCTCATATTCAGCTGAATAATATATTTGAAGGCAGATGTTGTGATAAGTCGTGCAGTACAGTGTGTTAAATTTAGGTGGACAGTTCGAGAACTGCTTTGCATCTCCTCAAAGCTGAAAAGAACGAGATGAGATTCAAATCCCTACAGAACCATTAAGGTTGGAAAAGACCTCCATGATCAAGTCCAACCTTTACCAAATAGCACCATGGCCACTGAATCATGTTGTGATGCTCCAATTTTGCTTCTTTTTCCTGAGCACTTCCAGAGATGGTGACTCCACCCCTCCCATGGGCAGCCTGTTCCAAGAGCTTGTTTACAGCCATGCATTTTGGTAATTTATTTTCTTGAAATTGTCTTAAAATTAGAGAAACTGGTCCTAAACTGGAGTGGTGTGCTTCCACTGAGGGATCTACTTTGTTATTGTTATTTGTTAGTCACAGACCCCAGCAGCAGCACTGAAATACAACAGCAAAGTTTATGCTGCTGTCACCCAGTTTGTTACCTTTGAATGACCTTTGGCTGAGAGTTAGCTACAGTGGAATAATATTAATAAAGCAGGGGGGTTGGTTTTATTTGTTTTTAATACAACTTGCTAATTACTCTTGGAATTAGATTTTCCAAAGGTTTCACTGTAATGTTGGAAAAGGATGTTGAGGAAGGAATTGAAAACTTGCAGCAATAAGCACAATGCCTTAATTTTAGGCTATTTTTATAAAACATTACTGCCATTTTAACATCAAACAGGGGATCAAAATAAGAAATGGATGCTTGAAAAAAAACGAGGAAGAGTAATAAAGTTACAGCCAGCAGTTTAATGGGATTTGATGATGGGGAAAAATACGTTTGTGGATTTGACATGCATTCCCTCCATTTCTCCTACATTCATTTGGAGTATTAGGTACGTTCCTTATATTTCTTTAATCCGTGTGTACTTTTTTGAGAGGAAGAACCTTTAATGCGAACCGTCATATGTCGATTTGTTATGTATTAAGGTAATTTGCTTTGGCTGGCATTACAGAAATAATTATGGTAGTGTAAAATGAGTTGCTGGTCTTCCCAAATTAATTGAATAGTAATGAGATTAATCATGAGTAGGAGTGAGTCCAACAGAATTTTAATATGGAGGAGCAAAATGGGATTATGCGGAACAGACCATCTTTTATCCCTCTTTTGTTATAAAAGGAAATATTCCATCATGGGTGTGGAATTCCCTGGGGGTGTTCTGTGGTTGCTAAGCAGATGACATCAGGGATGAAAGCTCTGCCAGTGGTTACATGATGTAGTGCCTTGAGTTTCAGGCTTGCATGAAGATAAGAAATTGAGAGAACAAGGGGAAATTGCCTCAGGGTGATCCAGGAGGGGTGCAGGTTGGATATTAGAAAGAATTTCTTTGTTGAAAGGGTGGTTGAGCATTGGAACAGGCTCCCCAGGGAAGTGATGGAGTCACCATCCCCACAGTGTTCACCTCTGTGAGGTAGAAGTATAAAGAGCTGAGGGTGGAGGTGACCCTGGCTCCAGTCTTTCCCTAAGCCAAATGGAGAGGAATCTCCTCCAATCCATTTCCTCAGATAGAGCCTGGACCACCCTTCATGAGTTGTCAGTGGTGTTTTAACTTGGGCAAACTGGTGCAGAGCCATGGATTTGTCATTCTTTTTGTATGATGAGAAGTGCTCAGGTGAGAAGTACTCAGCTTTTCTCCACTTGTAGCAAATCAATGTGATGGAAAAGTACATGGTGATTTAACAATTTTGGAGACTTAATTTTATTTCAAATAATCAAGTAGGCTAATTAGATAGCTGAACTTCACAGAAATGCTGTCTAATCAAGGGCTTGGGCAACAGGGAATTTGCAGAAATGAGCAGATCTTTTCTTGTTAAATATTGTCAAACTATGAGATATCTCACCATATGGTATATTAGGGAAGACAGTTGTCCAATCACAGACATCATTTTGCCATTTTAAGTAATGCGAATAAAAACATTGTGAAAGTGTAGAAATTCATTAGAAAGGCAATAGGTAAAGCAAGGAAAGTGGGCAGTTTGACTTTCCAATTAGTTTAAATTTTCCTATTGATGAGGTAGAGCTAAAATCTGAAGAAAAACTCTGTCATGGACCGTTTGTTCGGGAGCAGGGTTTGTGTTAGACACGATTGTAGGCTTTTCCTTGAACTCCTTTTTAAGGCATTATAATTTTCTTCTGACAGCAGCATACAATGTGGGATTGAAGCCTGAAGAGTGACCTGAAGTTATTTTGTACTTTCAGGCTATGCTTTGAAAAAGAAAAAGACAAACAAATCAAGTTTTGTTATTATAGTAGACAAGACACAGCATATTTGAGTATTTGATTTTAAATTGTATTGCTTGTTGTGTCTTTAAATGGTTGATCAGCTTGGGTGGTGTGATCTGAAGCAGCTTAAGACATATCATAATAATCCTGAAGTTCTCTTGTTAAAGAGTAAGTAAAGTAGCCTTTAGCAGCCTCAGAAATGAAACCGGGTAGTTCCTAAATTGCCAAAGGATGTCAGGGCTCTAAAAATACTGCTTTTAGTACTACTTTGCTGGCCTGTCTCTTGCTTAAGCTCATTATGGAGCATTACCAAGGTGGCTTAGCAATTGCCAAGAAATGAAGTTGTTGTGCCCTAGACTGCTGCACCCTCTATCCCCACTTAAAATACCACAGGACTTTATTTTCCCTCCGCAAATGTCTTGTTGGAGACCCTGGGCACCACTGAATGTCCCCTTTTGGGATATTTGAGTGATCTGTGGTCCACTTCGTGGACATCTGGCCTGTTCCACCTTGGGAAAACTGGGAATTCTGTGTGTATAACTCATGAGGTGAGTGAAGAGGCTGAGGCAGTGGAGGTAAGAAGAGCTCTGGGACAGACTCAGACACCCAGATACTGACTCCGAATGACATCAAAATTTGGTGTATTTTGAATGATTAGACTTTGCAGGGGATGCCACAAAAGCATTGGAGAAGCATTCTTTAAGTTAACTCTGTGTGACCAAGTGTTTTGGGATTGTGGGAGTCATTTTTAGGATGCACAAATGGCTTTTGGTGTGTGTGCAGCTTGGTTGCTGGTGTGGTTGGAGCTTTTGGAAGTGGAAGAAATATCCCCAGATGAGATGAATTTTGGTTTTAATCTGCAGAGTCTAATAAATTACATACTGACATTTTTGTTTTGTATTAGTCCTACAAATGAAGAGTAAGTCACCTTAAATCACTGGTCATTATTAGATGAAGTAGCTAAATAGTCACAGCTGGGTATTAGATATTGGCTACCAGGCCAGACTGAAAGTGCAGATCAATATGTTCTTCCTTGTGCACAAAAACTGCTGACAACAGTAGACCAGAGGTTCCCTGTGATTCTTTCCCCCACAGAAACATGTCCCAGGAATAATGGCAAAATCTATTCTGAAAACCACTGAATATTCTAGAACAGGAGGGCTGTGTGTGCTACCTGGGGCATCGCTGAGCAGCCAGTCCCACAAACACTGTGGTTTGTGCTTTGGTGGAATTCCTTCTGTCCCCAGTCCTTCTGTCCCCTGTCCTCTTCTACCAACACCCCGTCTGCTGAAGTGAGGCCATTGTGGCAGCCTTGGAATGTTTGCTCTGGGAAGTATTTTGGTGTTTTCTGTAGAAATAAGAGTCTCTGGTAAATCTGCAGAGTGCTGGTTCTCTGCAGTGAAGGGTGTGGTTTCTACCCTGCATGTGAGAGTTGAAAAAGCATCGATCAATATAAATAATGCTGAGGAGAATGAACAGTAGCATTTGGCTTATTTCTGATTTTTCTTTTTTTTTTTTTTTTTTTTTTTTTTTGAAAAATACTGCAAAACCCATGATATTTGGCTTATTTCTGATTTTTCTTTTTTTTTTTTTTTTTTTTTTTTGAAAAATACTGCAAAACCCATGATAGGAACTATTGTAAACCATCAGCTCTTGCCCAGGGAATGTTGATCTTTTTCACTTTGGTTTTTTTTTTAATGAGTGTGGTAGGCAAATTAGATTGTTCTTGTTTGAGTCAGCATTTTGGTCTCACCCTGGACTGCAGATACCTACAGAGTGACAATTGGATATTAGAATGGAAACATCTCATTACTCTTCATAAATGATTGTACTTGTTGCACAATTGTACCATAAATTTGACCACAATAATTTTAAATGTTAGTAACATGAGTAACTATTATTTATATTTTGCAAGGTTTAGGAGTTTTTTTCTGCTTCACCACTGGGCTGCTGGTTCACTAAACTGGAAGAGGGTAGATTTAGATTGGATATTGGGAAAAAAATTCTTCCCTGTGAGGATGGGGAGGCCCTGGCACAGGGTGCCCAGAGAAGCTGTGTCTCCCCCTGGATCTCTGGAAGTGTCCAAGGCCAAGCTGGGATGGGGCTTGGAGCCACCTGGGATAGAGGAAGGTGTCCTTGCCCGTGGCAGGGGTTGGAACTGGATGGTCCTTCCAGTCCTTTCCAACCCAAACCATTCTGTGACTCCTTGCAGTGGGGTGATTCCACACTGGTTGGTCCCACTGAGGATCTTGGTTCCTGAGGTTGCTGTGAAAGCAGCTCCATGAAAGCACTAAGGAAAGCTGTGGGGCACATTTGTGGGTTTGGAACCAATCTGATATTCTCTGATACTGCTGGAGTGAGGTAAGATTTGCTAAAGCCCTAATGGAACTGGGAATTCTAAATAGTCGTGTTTCTTCTGATTCCTTCCAAATCTCTTTTTTTTTTTTTTTTTTTTTTTTTTTTTTTTTTTCCATCACATACCAAATTATACCTTAAACAATTTGCTATAGGTGCCTGGTCATGGTCAGTTTGACATCTCCTAGATGATAAATTAGGAGCAGGATGAATAGTTTCATCATGTTTTGATGATTGTTCTTTTTATCCTTTCTCATTTCTATTCAGAGCATCATTGTTATAAAATAAGCCACATTGTAAACTACCTGCAGTGGTCACCGCAGGATAATCTCTGTTTTAAAACATTTTTTTGTATTCTTTAATTACTAAAGAGAATTTAAATTATGAAAGGGCAAGAAAATGCACAGTGAAAATCTGATTTTATATTTTGAATTTAATCAGAGCAATTCAGTGCTGACCTTCAATGGCTCTCCTTAATATCCTGGATGAGTTCTATGACTGTGAGATTGCCAAGTCTTTTATGAAGGTCACAGCCATGAAGTTACTGAGGGACTAAAACCCACAGCTGTATTTAATATTTTAAAGATGGTTTTCTTCCCAACGTGAGTAAAAGACTGAACTGATAAACTTCCTAGCGTGGTGACTTTTGCTTTGGCAGCTCTACATGATGTCATTTTGTAGAGCAAATTGAATATCAAAGTATGTCACAGATTAACAAAAAAAAAAAAAAATTAAAAATTAGTTCCTCCTATAATGAGAATTTTTTCCTTTTTTTTTTTTTTTCTTTTTTTTCCAGAAGAAGTCTCTCTTGTTACTTTTACTTATGCATTGACAATTCTCTGGAAGACTATGCATATTTGCAGTCCAATTGTAAATATGGTGGGAAATTAAACCTCTAGATACAACAGTGCTGATCGATGTATGAAATGTGGTGACTTAGAATCTGCAAAATATTGCAGGAAGCCTTATAATTAATAAGGAATTATGAAAATTCAGATAAGAGTAATTTAGAAAATTTCGAATATGTGTTGTTGTTTCTGCTATTATTATTATTATTATCATCATCATCATTACTATTATTATTTACTGTTATAGGAAACACTATATATATATATATATATATATACACATATATATGCGCCTTTAGAAGAGTCATGACTTTTGGGGTTCTTTTTGTGTTTTTTACATGCATTGATATATATACATTGAAAATAACCCCAACTATTAAACCCTTTATTGTGTTGTTTATTAATTATCATTTATTTGGCTTTAGATCACAACTTAAAAGGAGTCCAGCTTCCTACTGTTCCCTTCCTCTTTGTCTCTGGAATTGTTTTGGACCCTGGTGGTTATTGTCACTGAGTTTACACATTTGCATAATTACAGCTCTATCTGCATTTTTTTGTTACCTTGTGCAGAAATGTTTCAATGAAGGCATCACAAGCTCTAAGAGAGCAAAACTCCTGTAAGTCAGTCCAGAGAGCTTGTCCTGTTTCCCTGCACAATAATCCAAGGGAAACAAAGCAAATTGAAGAGAATATATTTATAGAGGCTTTAAGAAAAATGTCCAGGTATAAACATAAATTTCCTAAATTCTGTTTTGTGTTGAGCCTATGATTTAGAAATACACAATTGCTACATTTAATGATCTAAAGCTGGTCCATTTGAGGAGTTGACACTGTAAAATGTAAAGAAGATGTAGTTAACTAAAAATGAAATCAGAAACCCATATAATGCAGATTTGTGTAGTGTGGCATATTTTATATCAATATTGCTGCTGTAAAAGCAGAGCATGGACACAATAAAAGCCATGTATTGCTGATTTAGAACTTGCATGTATCAAAGGCTTAAGAATTAGAATTTTATTAAAATAATATTCCTAATTATATGGCCCACAACAAACAAACTGCAAATTATTTTTTACTTGGCAATTTGATTTTGATACTTGCAGCAGAGATATTACCTGTTTGCCAGAGAAACTCAGTACAAAATCTTTTGCAGTTTCAGGGTGCTCAAATATTAGGGAGACTTTCAGTTTACTTAGAAATTATCCAGCAGTTCAGTTACACAATGGAAATTTATTTATTGATTGATTGGGAAGCTCAGAATGGTTTATCAACGTCCTCTGCAAAACAGATTGAGCCATGATTCCAGATCCTGGTGGTCTGGATGTTCAAAGATAGGCTGAGCACGATGTTAACAGGGACAACCAGGATGAGCAGGGATGTGGGATGCTTCTAAAGAAAATTCCCTGCATAAAAAGTAGGTTTGAACTGGTTGGCCAGTGCTTGAAATTAATGAATGTGAAGTGAGTGAGTGATACCTAATAACATTTAATGAGTCTTTGTCTGTTTAGGCAGGCAGAGAAAATGTTTGAGGGTTTTGGTTTTCCCCCAACTCTTGATAGTCTGTGTGCACTGAAGCCCTCAGACTGAGGTAAAATAAAACAAGGTGCCTCCAAATATTTACAGTTTCTGTGATAATTCTGAGCAGTATGACTAGGAAAGCCTTGTAAATTTATAAATATCAAACTTAAGGATTATAAGTGCTCACTTTGATAGAGTTATGTTTAACTCACTGTCCCTGCTGCTTTGAAGTTTAAGGTAGGTGATAACAAAAGAGATTTTTTTTCCTCCTCTAATCACTGTTTCTGACAAATGTCTGATGGAAAATGTCATTAAGAAAGGAAGTAAAAAGAACAGGCAGAACCACTGCTTTGTGCCATTAAGGTGTTGTTTTGTTTTTCTTTTACTTGGGTGACATTTTGGGGATAGGCTGCAATTATTTCTTGAATATTGTGCTTTGGAGTTGAAGAAGAAAGAGATTTTCTCTCATTCTTTTGTTCTCCAGTGTTGATGATAATATTCAGTACATGTTCTTTTATTTCCCTTTGATATCTCGTTATTTGTATCCTGCTACATCTCTATTTCATCAGCTAAAGTAGTGCTGCTTATTTTACATCCTTAACCTACTTTTTCTCTAGAAATTTCCAGTTGCCCTCACAAGATCCTGATTCCAGCCCACTCTTTGCCTTTTCCTACTTCCTTTCCAAATGAACAGCTTTGTAACAATTTCCTATTACAAAACGAAGACAAATTAGCCCACTGAGATCTACTTTTGTTTCTCTGTTTCTGTGGGACCTTTTTTTGGCTATTTAGGGCTGTAACACTTCTCTGCAGAGTTGCAGTATAAATCTTACTCAGTTAACCTTCCCAGCCCTTCAGCCAAAGGTAGTAAAAAGTCCATGTTGTAGAAACGGAAATACGAAAAAAAATAAAACATTCGGCTATCAAATACATTAATTTCTGCCATAAGGTAATTTACCATTTATTGTTACAAGCTGGGCAGACAGTTAATAATCCTAAGAAAGAGTAGAAGAAAAAGTGCTTTTCTCTCCTTTAACGCGTTGTCTGTGAGAGAACATGAAAGGGGCCTTAAATATCACTGAGTTCCACCCCCTGCCATGGGCTGGGACACCTTCCACAATCCCAGGTTGCTCCAAGCCCCAATGTCCAACCTGGCCTTGGAACTTCCAGGGGTGGGAGTTAAAGTAATGCATGGTCCTGCATTGTTGTATTGGTGCTTTACACTGGGAAAAAAAAAAAAAAAAAAAAAAAAAAAAAAAAAAAAAAAAAAAAAAAAGAGAAAAGAATACTTAGGAGAGTATAAAGTCATTCTTTCTCTTCGCTTAGAGCTTTACAGAACCAGTTGACATCCAGTGAAATCACTGAAGTACAAGATGCACATTTGGGAACAGGGAAGGTGACTGGGGATCACTGAGATCAGCATGAAGCTGCATTTGTGATCTTTCATTGGACTGATTCAGTTTCCAGTTGCTCGTGTCCAAGTCAAGCTCGGGAGCAGGGAGGGGATTCATGGTGCTTTGCCTTGCTTAAATCACTGAACCAAAATTTTTTTTCAAGCAGGAGGCAGACTTGAACCAAAATTGCTCCTTTCAGCCATCATTTATCATGGTAAAGAGAAATATCATGTAACAGACAGCTTGAATTACCAGGACTATATGTACAAAGAAGCAAGGGTGAGAGAGAGTCTATTGAACTCCTTTAATCTTTGCTCAAAAAAAAAAAAAAAAAAATCCATGCACCTTGCAACTGCATTTTTAGTTCATCTTTGTGCTCCCTGCTATTCTGCTTCTCTGCTTGAAATTATTTGTACCATATATAATAACATAATTGTTTAATTTTGTGATAATTTTTAAGCATTCAAAATTGTACTCAAGTTTCTGCAGGAGCTGGTACTCTCACAGCAATAGGAGGTTGTGGAAATATTTCAGAAAAAACCAGCAAAATTATTGTTGTTTTTATTTATGACTTTTGAAAGGTTGGTTTGGTTTTTTCTTCCTCTTCTGCCCTTGAATTGGGTACTTGTAGTGGAATGACAGAAAGATATAATTTAATGAAAAAGAACATGCTATGTTGAAAGTAACTTCAAAGCTATGATTAAATGTACTTACAATAATTAGTTTCAAAGCATTCTAATTCTTAGCAGTGTTTGAAGAATTCAGCATCTAATGAAGTAAAATAAATTGCACACCATTTTGTTCATTGAATAACCCATTTTCCTCTCCTAACCACTATTTATCAACAGAGCATTTTACCAGAAAGCTTCTCAGCCTTGCTTTAAATAAAGTCAGCCCCAAGCACACTCCTTGTACCCCCTCCCACACACACACACACAAAATGGGCTTGATTATAACACCCTGGTAGGATTATAATGTACAAAACCCAATAGTTGATTTTGGATTAAGAGTTGAATCAAGAGGAGGGAGATGTTCTGTAATGCTTTGCTTTAGAGAGCTCCTGATAATATCAATGGAAGAAGATAAATCACATTTCCCAAATTCTTTTTTCTGCTATTCTCAAGTAATGCTAAATTGAGATGTTCTGTGTGTTACATAATTTGAACTATGATTGTTTGAGAAGGAAACAGGCAAAATTTGGTATTTGTCATCGTTGATTAGTACCAGATCAATAGGTCAGTGTCTAGATGACTCAAGCAAAAAATGCAGTATTTATATACCCACAAGTAATCTCCCTGGCAGTGAAAATTATCTCACATTTTGACCAAAGGATGTGAACTAGTGAATCCCCCCACCAGAAATACATTTCAGCAGCAACAAGAAAATTTAGAGGAGAAACTGAGAAAAAATGAGATGTTCTCATGTTTGTTTGTGCAGCAGGAAAAGGGATTAGTTGTTGGTGATCTCATAGTCTGGCTAGCTTGGTTTTTATATATTTCAGGTATAATGAGAAAGTTAATTTGCTTGAAATGGTTATGGCATAGAGATGATTTTCAGTACAAGTGATGCAGCAGCTCTTCTGCCTCTTGTCCCTTTGGAAATGCAAAAGACTGAGCTAGAACTGGACTTGTAGAACCGGGAGAATTCAGCACATAGGAAATCCCTGATGCCACTGGCACCTCAAAAACAGAAGGGAAAAAAAAGAGGAAAGGTTGTTCCCACTGACTCTGAAGTTATTTGTGTCCTTCATTTGGGTTTAATTTCTTACTAGCTTTGAGATCATGCTGGATTATTTTTCCCAAAGTGGGAATACAGAATGATTGGAGTTACTAACTGCCCAGTAATTTAGCAAGAAACCATTGTGCCCATTAGTCTTGCTGGTTTAGAATCAAAATCATTTATTAAGTTTATTCTACTGCAGTTTGTAGCATTTCCTAAAGATCTGTATTACTTGAAGACCTAGGATCAAAAAAAGGAAAGTCCCCACTTTCTTCTTTCTCCAGTTTAAAATATTTTCTTTCTTGGAGGGTTGAACCCAGCATTTACTCTTCTATTTAGTTATTTATTTTGTTGTTTAGTTACTTAGTTAGATTATCATTTGTCTAGGTGCATTTATGTCACAGTTCCTACTGGGACTGCCTAAATTTGGAGTTTTTCTGCTCTCTGTGCACAGACTTGTGAGTAATATCAGTAACCATTCCTGGGCCTATTAACTTGAATAACAGAATTTTATGAATGATATAGTTGGAGTAAATGTTTACTGCATTAGGCAGATGCTGTAGCAAAATACAGAATACACCAGCAGATTAATTCAATAACAATTTTGAGAAACAATATGATTTATTTATTGCTAAAGACCATAACATATAAAAATGAATTTACATCCACTTTCAAAATGTTAATTTCCAGTCTCTGGGAAACTGGAGGCAATATTTAAGCAACTTTCCTCATTAATTTTTCATTTAGAATGAGTATTGTGCAGGGACATTTTAAACCCCTGGGAATATTTTGTCATGGTTTAGTTTGTGACAGTTGGCCAAAGTAATGAATAAGCAGCATATATATATATATATATGTGTGTGTGTGTGTATTATATTTAATAATCTAAATAAACATATTGTAGTAATTATGTTTTATTACCAGATGTAAGCAGAAAAGATAAATGGAGGTAACAGAGCAATAATGGCCCAAATGAGTGAAATTTTGGAAATTAAACACTGGAAGGAGAGGCTCTGTCAGTGGTCTGGGTTGCAGACTGTCATTCTGTGTTGATTATTCTGTGTGGATTACTTACTGAAGAAATCCCAGCAATAAAAATAGAGTTTAACTGCTCTTCACTGAGGATACGAAGGATTAGAGCTTTGTTTTATACAAAATTGTTAGAAAATGAATGGTTTTAGCAAACCTTGTGATTGTTGAGGTATTAATTGTTACTGTAACTCTGGACAAGGCATTGAATGCATAAGAGGAAAAGTACCCTGTAAAAGTTGTTCTTACTTGACTTTGAAAGCTTTGGTTTCTCTGTTGCTGTGCAGAAATTTTAGGACTAATCTTGGCTATTCCATACTTTTGTTTTGATTTTTTTGCTTCCTATATAGAAAATACATTCTGTTCTGTTCGTGCTGAATTATCAGACCTAAATATATATACACATATATACATATATATATATACATATATATATATATATATATATATGTATACATACACCCATGGAAGATGCTGCTTCTATATTCCCAGCTCTGGAAGAAACCTGGTGAACTAGACTTGCTTTTTATCTGCAATTCAATCTGCCCAATGAATTGCACAGATTCCTTGGAAAACAGTTTCTAATAAGATTCCCACCACTTTCTGAAAACATAGAGCAGCACAGGCAACAGGAGGTGTCTAGGAGGAAAATTTATCCATGGAACAAGTGTGAAGTGATTTTTTCCCTAGAATGCTTCCCCAGCCTGAGCTAAATCACAGCTTGTAAACGAAGAGGAGATTGAAAATGAAAATGCATTTGTTAAAAAGTCAGGGGACAAGTTTTATTTCCATACTTCTTGTGCAGATATAAAAAAATGTTTGTGATGGGCACAGTTCTGAACTGGACACTGCTACTCTCTGTTAAGTTTTTGGTAACTTAATCCAAGATTCTATCAGGATATATAAAAAAAATGTTTTCATTACTTTGTTTCTAGGGTGTTTCCATACATGTGTTCTTCCAAATGGAGACATTCATGCTGACTTAATCTCATATTTCAGAAGTTGAAGCAGATTCAGTTTGTTTTTCCAGCAGATTCAGTTTGTTTTTCCTGAAATTTAAAGTTTACTGTTGTATCAGCTTTTTTTTCCCCTTAGAAAATGCACCTTTATTGAAAGACATAAAAGTACAGAGATGTGCCATGAAAATTGTTTGCAATTGCTTTTTAACATATTCACATGATTTTTTCTGTAGTGAGTCAATGGATTCTTTTATTTCTTTGGGTTATTAAGCAGCATCACAAACAAGTAATAAAGAACTTAAAAAGTTCAAAGGAGAGGTTTCAGTGTGTCTGATCCCCCTCTATGTCCAGAAATGGTGTCCAAGGCTATGAGGAGTTTACAAAACAGAACCCTCTGATTTTATATTATATTTCCACTTTTTTGGTATTAAAGCCAAGTTGTGCCATTTAATGCACTCCTGGAAAGTGCGAAATTGATATTTTGTGGTGATTAGAATTAGTTTAGAGCATTGCCAGGAAAGGGAAGAACATATTCTTAACTACCAGGAGCTCTGGGCTTCATGACCTCTTGTCAGATAATTTTCCTCAAAGATTAAGAAAGAAAATTGGTGAGATGGGACTCAGTCAGTGTATCTGTGATCTTAACACAATCTCTCAGGCTGTGTAAATCTGTATAAACCAGCACTCTCACAGAAAACCCAAGTCTTAGACAAATTATGTTATTTTCTTGCTAGTCTTCATGCATATAATAAACCCTTTTGTTTTTCTACTGGACATATATAATATGTATCTCAAGAAAAATACTTTTATTTCATAAGAATGTGGAATTTTCGGCTCCTAGCTCTCCTCTTCCCTTCTTTTCTTCTTAAAAAATCTTTTGGAGTTTTATTTGCTGGGTTTTATTTTTTCCAGAAGCATTTTGTTCGATATTGATTTATGTAGCACTGACTTAAGCCTGAGAAAATTATGGGCACCTCTGCAACAGCCCTTTAACCTGAAACCCCCTGGCTCTCAGTCACCTTGAGAGCTCCAAAACATATATTTTCAATTGGGCTGTTCCTTCAACTCAGTTGTTACCTCTTACAGCTGTTTCCCTCTCTCCAGGTCCACTTCCAGGCTCCTTTTATTCTCTGTGGAAGTTGGAGGTGATGGTGATGAGGCTCAGCAGTGTTGTTGGGGCTGCTCTTATGGGATTGGGATAAATTACTCTGAGACAAGAAACAGGAATTTACTTCTTGGTGTACAGCTGGGAAATAGCAACCAGAGGGAAGAGGTTTGTTGGAAGACCTGGTCCAGTTTTACTTACACAACAGTAAAATCATAGGTAATGATTGAAAGGAATTGCTAATAAGTAATGATTCCAAGAAAGATAAATAAATAACTCTTGGTTTAGTGGGTTTTCTTCTTACAATTCTATTTTTGTACAGAAAAAGAAAGCAGATTGTCCTTGACTACTTCAGCAATGTAACAAAAGAAGTAATTGTTTTAAAATAGATACAAACAAATATAGAAGTAAAGACAGTTACTGGCTAGATGAATGAGGGTAGTTCTAAGGGATTTTTTTTTTTCCTTTTTTATGTCAAAGGCAAGCCTTACTAGTCACTCTGCTGTTAAATTTTACAGAAAGGAGATCAGTGTTTGCAGATTACAGATTTAAACCTTAACAGCACTGGAGATGTTCAAGGAAAAGTTAGGAAAATTAATAATCTGTGAAGGTTACAGGCTCTCCCATTACTGAAAATCAGCGAGCTGACCTGTATTCCTCAAGTTATACTGTAGATCAAAGAAACAAAAATACAATTATTTTCAGAGGTCATCCTAAAGTAAGAACAAATTAAAAAATAAGGCATATATATATGCATGACAAATATACTCAGTGGTGTATGAACCTATAGTATCTCCAGATTGTCTTGTGTAAATGACAGTGTTGCCCTCAGGTTGTTATTGAACCTAACCTTGGACATTTGGATATAATCACCAAAACTCATAGCACAGACACTCAGGACTATTGCAAGGTCTAGTGATAGCTGTGAATGGCTTTGTATCTGGAATTCTTTGTTCTGGCTTCTGTAACTCTTTGAACAGGTAAGGTGAAAGATGTTGAAAATCTGAAAAACAATGGGCCATAAATGATAGAGAGACATTAATAATTAAATGCATTGGAAGTTAAAAAAAAAATCCACTACAGCAATTCTTAATGATACCTTCCATGGACCATTTAAGTCGATGAATTTCAAGTGCAACCATTTGTGCCAAACAAGGTTAAAATGGCTAAAAGAGTGACTGTATTTTAATGTGCTATAAAGGAATTAAAAGCAACCAGCAGTCCATAAAAATATCATCCTTCAGCTCGGAATGCTCTGGCCATTTCCAGGGAAAGGTTTAGTCAATCCCAGGGCAATAACTCTGTGGAGCTGCAGTAAAGGTTGATGTAATTGTAGAACTGAGGCTTTCTCAGTTGAGATCTCAGTGTTGCCCATTCCTTTAGTCAGAAATTAAGTTTCTTCCCTCTTTAAAGATGTGTTGTACTTTAAACTTTTCTATTTACTTCATTCACCTAATATACAGCTAATTTGTCTAATTCCTGCTGATGTGGTTTTCAGCATTTTGTTTATTGAAAGGGATATTCCACATCCATTTACTTTGTTTATCTACACATTTGCAAATTGACAATAAATAGTGATTAGTATTTATGTTTCATTCCAGCATTGCCATTAACCCCTTGACTGTCAGGATTTTGCTGATTCACAGTATTTTTATGTGTTTCATTGCTTCAACACTCTGAGCTCACCAATACTTTTCCTCTCCCAGTAGGAATTTAACTGGATAAGAACCCATAGCAGCAATTCAGCCCAGATATTGGATTACCTCTATGTTGAAAGAGAATGTGGCTTTTTCTCTTTTTTAAAATAAATGGTTTTAGAATTGGATTTAAGGCTCAGATTCAGATGAGTTCCAGCTCTTGGAGTGGGATGGATTTATGTTATCACAGAGAAATTTACCATTTGGTGTCCCAGCCATTGCATCCCTCACTGGCAGAGGGATTGCACTGCTGTGGGTAGAGTTGGCACAAATCCTTTGGGTCAGGGGCCCTGGCAGGTCCCTGCAGCTGAAAAATCACATGTGGGGCAATGGGCTTCTCTTGATGGGCATCCAGAAAGGGAAAAACCCCCAACTTTGCCAGAGCAGAATGAACATAGAAGTGAAGCTGAATGATCCATCCTCCTTCACCTTTCTTCCATCTGTTTCCATCTTTATCTCTCCTCTCCTTTGTGCAGGACCCCATTCTTGCTTTTGAATATTTTTCAATTCCAGTTCTTCCTAATTATCTCTTTTTATCATCAGATCCTGACATACTTTACAAGCAGGAAAGAAAGCAGTTTTGTCACAAGTTTCTTAGGAGCAACACCAAGTGGGGAGGAGTCAGAAAGTGAGAAAAGTTGATCTTGTGTTTTCTTTCTAATCATTATAGTTTTTCTTTTCTTTTCTTTTTTTTTAAATTTCACCTGGCTGCTCAGCATCTTGTTCTGAGCAGCAGCAGAGGCACTGCATCTGTCAGGCTTAGGAGGCAGCTACAGCATTGATATTCTTGCTTTCATGTTTCAGCAGTTATCTTTGCAACTAGAAATGACAGAACCTCTTTTAAATACCATTTAAAATAAAAGCTACAATTCTGTAGACATTGATGACAATCATGTGGGAAGGATTGCTACTTACCGTGAAAATATGGCTTTGTTAAGCTTGAGATAAGAAATGAATGAGATTATTAAAGACAAAAAAAATGAGTTTATTCCCTTTTTTGTTATTAATGAGTGTGATTTGATAAATACATGGTAAGTTTTGGAATGACAGATCTGCTCCTGACACAGCAGGCTTTATACAAAATGAAGATTAACATCAAAAGTAAAAGAGAAAATCACAGAATCATGGAATGGTTTGGGCTAAAAAGGATTTTTAAAAGTCACCCAGTTCCACCCCCTGGACACCTTCCACTAAACCCAGTTGCCCCAAGGCCTGTCCAGCATAACCTTGAACATTTCCAGGGAAAAAGAGGAAAATATCATTTCTTGGTTTCAGGACCAGTGGGTGATGGGTGGGATGTGCAGCACGAGCATTTTCTTACAGCGAGGTGATGGTGGGAGCTGGGCCTGGAAACGGGAGAGGGGAACTACCAAAATCAGGAATTAGAGTTTTTCCAATTAAAATACACTGAGAGGTAATAAACTGAGAGATAATGACCATAAGGATGTTTCAAAAGTGAGAAGCACAAAGAAGAAACAGAGAAACTACACATTTTGAAATCACAGATAAACAGAAGGACTTTTTGAGAGTAATCACCATTTATTAGTCAAACACAAAAGAAATGAATGAAATGTGTGTTTATTACATGCATTACTTACATTACTATTGAGTAAGAAATGTGGTAGAATAAATTACAAATACATGGAATCTAAACCAGATTTTTTCATAATGTGAAAATCAAACTATAGTTGAGTGCATCCTCCTAAATCTAAGAGCAGAAGGAGAGTGGGAACAGAAGAACATGATTAATCTTTAACAGTAAACTTTTTTCTTGTCACTCTGAATCAAAGGCAACCATGTATCAGATGTTGAGTTTGATCTAAATAAATGATAAAAATCCATGACTTGATGGAGTCAGTGAAAATTACACCAAAAGCCTCTATTCAGTTGTCTTTAACATTGACTGGCTAATCCCTCCCTGATTCTCCTAGATAAATTTTGAAAATTAATAAAGAAAAAAAAAAACAAACACCCCACTGGAATTAAAACAGTAGAGAAAGGGAGGGGGTACTATAAAATGACCTGTCTGTAACAGTAAGGTGGATCCCATGCAGGAGGATGCTGCATTGCTATAATTGGATTTTGGGGTTTGCCTTTGAGGAGCAGAATTAGAGCTGCCGTCACTTTGTCCCTACCTGGGTGCTCTAACATCACTTGACAGTTACCTGTTAGCACAGATTAAATTATTATTGCCATCAGAAAATGGAGCACAGGAAAAACCATTAAAGAGCAGGGAATTCATCCAGGCAGTGTCAAACAAATGTTAGGTCTTTGTTCCTGTATTGCAGTGATTTAGGAGTTGATTCTGTGATTCTACGAATGCCACCAGAAACAAAAGCTGTCTGTCTGAGACAAAAATCTGTGTTTCTAAAATAGTACCTGAAACCTGAAGATTTTAGCTTGACTTCTTTATATCCTTCCAGCCACTCAGCATATCTCATGCCACCAAATTGTTAAGGCTTATAAACAAAAGCTGCACTATATTTTTTGCTATAAAGGTTTGTTTGGGGGAAAAAAAAAAATCTTGGAACTACCTCCCATAATACCTCTGTTTTCCTGTGAGCCAAGACAAATGAGAAAAGGACAAAAGCAGCACAAACAAAACCTTTTCTGCAGTGTCTGTTTAACAAAAATGGGACATAATTATGTGTGTGGATTGAAAGAAACTGAACTTCATATGCCATATTTAGAGCTGGAGCCCATCTCTGGTGGTAGAGTAAATTAATTCCAACATTTTCTCAATTTTTCCTTTCCGAATTGCTGAGTACTTCAGAGAGTTAGTGCCGTGAGCTGTGTTGGCCCAGTAAAATATTTTTGTGTATTTCAGAGCCAACACTAAATTTTACTGCCTGTTTGTTGTCTACAAATTCATGGAGTTATACTTAGAAATACAGTTTTACCCAAGAGGTTAACTGAATTCTGTGGGAATCTATATTCTTCCTGAACTTGCTAGAGAATTGTTTGTAAGAAGATAATGTGCTGCAGCACATGCTCTGGTTTTTCTGTCTTCTTAGGGGGGAGATAGAGAGTAAAATCAGGATAAATCCTCTAGCTTGCTTATAAAGTTCATTGTGGAAGAAAGACATAAAATTATGGATACCCTATGGAGTAGAAAACAATTTTAATATACTACAGTAAAGGGCTTGACTGTGGTATGTATTTCTTCTATTTTCTTCAATTGCTTTTATAGGATATTCATTATGACCTTAATAGCTTATTGTGTACAAGAAAATTGGCTTAATGAATAACTGGTAGGGATATGCCCTGGGATTCTGGTGCAGCCTGAAGCCTGTGTCACAAAACAAGCAGCAATTAAAAAAACCCCTCTTCATTCAGGATCATTTATTCACATTCTGCCTCTTAGTAGTAGAGTTGTAACAGTCTACTCCGTTCTGCTTTTGCGATAGATGCCATCATTTCACTCAACAACAGTGGGAATGGGGTAAAAAAAAAAATACTGAAGTGTCTGCACATATGTATCGTGTGTCATCTGAAAGTTTCATGCAAATTTCTTAACTAAATAAAACCTCAACAAGCAAAGTGAGAATGAGCTGGAGCTACAGCACTTATGCACTGGGGTGTGCTTCTTTCTAGCTGTGAGATAACAGATAAATGATATCATGGTGTCACTGAATGCTTTGGCTTGGAAGGACCTCAGGGATCATCCCTTTGCAGCCCCTCTGCTGTGGGCAGGGACACCTTCCAGTAGAGCAGGTTGCTCAATAATATCTGCATTTGAAATGAATTGGGGAAGCCACCATATCCTTATATGATAGGTACATCTCTTATTCCAAAATCTGGAATTTGAAGGTGTTTGTCCTGAATTCTAAGACTATGGCATGGGAAGGGGAAAGGGAGCAGGGTGGATGGAGTTGGAGTATGTGTGCCAAGGCAGGGTGGTGTCCTTTAAATACAAATTGTAATGAATAATCATGTAATCATTAATTGTGATTTCATGTTGATATCGGCTTTTTGCTTTCACCACGTGTCTCCTGGCAGCAGAGACTGTTCCTGGCCCACCAGGTGTGGAATCTCCTGGAATGTCAGGAATGGGATGGGTCAACATGCCCAGTATGTCCTAATGTCTTCTTACAGGTGGTTTGCTCCCAGTTCCTTATGGATAAGCAGCATCAACACCTGATGATGATGGTGACTTGAATTCAAGGCAGCCATGGTTGAACTTCACTGCTTGCCCTGTGTTCTGATCCCTCATGCCATTGCTGAAGTCATGTCTGAACCTCAGTTTCCTACATGTGAATATAAATAACAATCTTTTTCTTATTAGCTGGCAGGTTTTTCTCCTTGCATACAAGAAGCTGTTGCTTTCTGGAAATTTTTCCTGTTCCTTTCAAAGCTGTGAGGATGTTGTCACACATGGTGGCGTCGTCACAGCTGACTAAAGACACTTAGCATCTCTTTGGGAGATGATGGGGAGAAATGAGGCATTTTCTCCATCATATGTTAGAGAAAACCCATTAATGTCAAAAAGTGAAGCTGTGGTATTCGTGTGGTGTCTGCAGTGTGAGGGCTCTGCCATCAGCACTTGGGAAGCTGCCTGTGGGAAAGGCAAATGATGTTCCTTAAGAACAGTCATAGTATAAAAGGATGTGGGAGGAGAACTGGATTCCTTCAGCCCTCAAAACTGTGATATTGTTATTTTGGACAGACGTGTAGGTCACGATTTTGTTGTCCCAGATGTTGTGATGCTTCCTGAATCATGAAATGATAAAGTGTAACATTCCTGCTCTTCAGCACAGAACTGTACTAAAAAAAAACCCAAAAAAATCCCATTTTTGTTAGGATGGGAGTTAGAATTCTGAAATATAGCCCCACTCCAAAAAAAAGGATATATGTATATAAGATATGTGAATGGGAAAGTAAAAGCAGGGTGATAAATAGCTCTACTTTTAGCATTTAATTTTGTACCCATATTTAGCACACTTATTCTGGTACCTATTAAAGTTTCCATATATTTATCAGTGAATGAGGTGTTTTTTTTTTTTTTTTTTTTTTTTTTTTTTTTTTTTTTTTTTTTTTTTTTTTTTTTTTTTTTTTTTTAGTGTGACTTTTAATTAGAGGTTGGGGGGAAATTGGAAAAAAAAAACCACACCTAAATTTTCCAAGTGTGGAATTATTTGGAAATAAAAAGAGGCAAAGTCAGCCACTGTTAACTCTGTGTGTCACATGTATATTTCCTCTTCATAAGCCAGATAATTTCAGTATTCTCTTAATTTTTTTTCCCTCCACAAGACAGAAAACCCCCAAAATGACAAGTGTTTTGCTTGTTTGGTTTTTTTTATCTGCTTTTAAAATCTCTCAGCCAGCTTTTTTAAATCTCCAGGTTTATTTATTTCATGTACCTTCCCCAGCCTTGATCTCTTACAAAGTGAGGTGGTCATTGGTGGTACCTGGGTGATGAACAGCTGTGCCCTGCAAATGAGCTGATGGTTATTGCTGTAGTCGGATGGGAAAGTGAGGCAAAGTTTCAAATTTCATATGAATTTGTTCAAGAACAAACACAGGAATAATAATACAGGAATTGGGACACAAAGTTGTTTAAAAACTCAAGCAGAAGTGGAAAAGTAAATAAGAATTAGATATGCTGAAATGACCTGGTAGATCCGCTCTGCTTTTTGGCAGAATTATGAATCCACTGGAAGACAATTCTTTATTTTTTAGGGAATAGGGATTCTGCATCCCAGATTTTCATGCTCTGTATCTGAGTTGCTTATTCCTAAGATGTTTATTGCTAGATAGGCACCATGGCATAAATGTAGCCATGCATTGTGATCCCATAATAAATAATTTCACCTGAGAGATCCCTGTGTCCCATTTGCAATCAGCAGGAGCAAGCACTGGAATGTGCTTAGTGCACAGTGGCAAGGATGTCAAATTAACAGCAGCTTGCACCCAGGAGCAGCAGAACAGGTGATTCATGGCTAAACTGAACCAGAGAGAAAGAAGAAAATGTCAGTATAACTTGAATTTTCATACAGGGAGTGTCAAAGCTCTAGATAATGGAGTGAAGAGTTGTTTTGAAAAGCTGACAGCACTTAAATCCTCTTCCCCATTGTATTTTCATGCTTTTGGCCCACAACCAAAAATGTATCTCGTTGAGTCTTTTGTTTGTTAATTTGTTTTGGAAGTCCAAGGGTTTAGTTTCCAACATTAATTCTTGCACAGGAGGATCTGCAGTTTGTGACTCACTGTGCTTTTGATCTTGGTGTAAGCATTATTACTCAAGTTAAAAACGTTGTATTCTACTTTTTGGTAAAGTGTCATTATTTTTTCTCTCAATTTTTTTGTTCTCTCCGTGTTCTTGGTAAAATTAACAAAGAGGTTTGGCCTCTACATCTGCAGAATCCAAGCACCTGCCTGCTGGATGAGAAGAGAATGCTGATGGAGAAACTGGAAGTAGTTTGCTAGAGAAAGTAAAAGGGAGAAGTAAAGGAGAGTAGATATATAAAAGAAATATAGATGGTGCAATTAAACAAAGATAGAAAAAGAGAAATGAGGCAGGAGAATAAAAGGAGGAGGTGAGATGTAGGTGAGAAGAATGTTGCACATAGTTTGTAAATCTTCAGCTCTAGCAGCTTTTTGTTTCAAGTACGAGGGGAAAAATTAAATACATGGAATATTGCTCAGAACTGAGCTTATTATCAGGCAGAAAAGAAAGATACTATTTGGTCCTGCTTTTCCACCATAAAGTTGTACGAATCCATGAAAAATATTTTGAGGGCTGAGTGTTAAAGGATCTCCCTTGAACCAGAAAGCAGCACTGAGAGCTGCACAGATGGAAACAGCCTTAAAACCAGTAGTACCAAATATTTGTCTTGTTTGTTAATAAACCCTTGATTATCACACTCAGTTCATTTTGCCCTTCATTATTTCAACAGTTAAGGATTTATGGTTTGTGAATTCTCATTTTTTGTTTGCCACACATCTCTTTTTGCCCAGAAGTAGAGCAGGAGGGGAGCAGGTAGCAGGAGTGGCTGATAAATTTTGATGCCTGCAGATGGTTGTGGAGCCTTTCCAAGGGGCTGTATAGATCAGGAGACGGAGCAGAGCACTTCCAGGCATTCCTTTTCAACACAAGGTTGGAGAGATGAGTAGATACAATGCTGCTTTTTGGATGTTTCCTTTTTATCTGTCATTTTTAGGAGTGGGAAAAGATTTCACCTGTCCAGAGATTCCCGTGTGACTGATATTTTCAATTCTTTCTAATAACTAACTAGTGTTCGACCAGCTTTCATCTTTTTTTGGTTCAGGTGTCTTGAAGGCTGATTCCCAGCTCACCTTCTGCTGTGTTTGACAAGATGTTGCTGTACTTGGAACATGTCTAAATGATTCTGTTTCCTGGTGCTGCGGGTTGTTCTGGAGTTTCTCTGTGTTTGCATGTCCAGCCAGGATGGTTTGAGAGCAGTTCCAGCAGAGCAGGAAATCACAACCAAAGAAAAATGGGCAAGAAGAAAGCAGAAGTGTAGTTTGTGGAGTGCCTACTTCTACTCCTTTAGCAGCAGGGAAAAACAGGCCAGTTATGCCAAATGAAAACAAAACAAAACAAAAAACCAAACTGAAAACATAGGTTTGCTGCTATCACTGCTTAGTGTATAAATTCAATTTATCTTTCTGGAATGATTGTTACAGGCATTGGTTGTGTGTTTTATCGTGTTGGGTTTCTCTGCAAGAAGTACTACTAGAGACCAAAGAGATACTGAGCCATAATCTGCCTGGCAGAAGGGGTAGGACAGGTTTGTGCACAGGGAAAATGGGAGAGGTAGGGGAGAGAGAAAGACAAGACCTCAGTCAAATTGCAGTTTTAGGATTCCCAGGTCCCCAGGACTGGCTGAGAGATGAGGTAAATGGTGTGTGGAGCTTGTGGGGAATCGCTTATTTTGGCTTTTCTGAAATGGATTTGGGCAGTCTTGACCTACCTGCGCACTGAGGCTTGTCTCACTTTGCTGTGTTTTGTTTTTTCCTTAAAAAGTGGCACTTGAACACAATGTAGTTACTATTTTTAGGGAACAAACAAGCCATGAAACATGTTAATGTTCTGTGGATCAATAATGAGGGATTTCAAGCCTAAAAAGACAAGTGTCTGGTTCTCTTTCAAGTTTGAATGGCGTGCAAAGGTGAGGTGACATTTCCTGTGACAGTCTGCGTCACAAGGGCTCCTTAGAGCTCAGCCATACAGAAGTTTTATAAAGGGCTGGATGCAGATGATCATAAATTGCAGTTAATCAGTGATTTTTTTATATAAACAGAGAGTAAAAAATGGGATTTGAGGTCAGTAGGTCATAAGTTTTCCTAACAAATTTGACTGTAGGTTGTTATTTAGCTTCTTTACATTAGGAATATAGGAGCTGCCACTTTGCATTAGACTAATGGTCCTTCAGGTCCTCTGCACCCCTGAAACTTTCATTACTTGCAACGTTTTTTTTTAAAGCATTTTTTCCTATACTTCGTTCTCTAGTTGTTAGAAATGGCCTTTGAAAATGAAGGCCACCTCAAGGTCATGTTACAGAACTTTTATTAGTGTTTATGTGTGATCCAGAAGAATAAGCATTCCCTAAAATTCCCTCATTGCTTTTTACGAAGTCCTGTGTGGCTGAAGGTTAAAAAATAGCCAGATGATGCCTCGATAGTTGTATGTGCTCCTGTCTTAATTGATCAGACAGCCTGATGATAGAAAATATAATTTATCTAATGTATTTCTCAATCTGCAAAAAACATTTCAATAATTAGAACAGTGGATTAGTAAAAGCTCTGTTCCTGCATCTCACAGAGATGAACATAAATGGATAATGTGTTACTGGAAGTCATCTGAAAACAAGCACAAAAGTTCAGACAGGTGTTGGATTGATTTATTTTTTAAGGGAAAGATTCACTACTTGGCTAATATCTAGTTCCAGAAATATTTTTTCATCCAGAAAAGGATACACTGACAACTAAGCTCAATTTGTTTAATGCCCATACACAAAGCCTTCAGTGTTTATGTCGTCAGTTTGTTGGGAATCAGAGCCCCTGGACTAGGTTCCCACTGTAATTTAGAGATTCATTTACTTAGATAAGGCACTTAATCTCCTTGGGTCTGTTTCCCAATAGTAAAAGAGAAATAATAAACCTCAGAAGTCTTTAATTATGGGTGTCTTGTTAGGTTTAATTAATTCGTAAGGGATGTTAATGTCACCATATGAAAACTGGCGTGTGGGTGAAGTGTGTGTGTGTATAATTACATTTAACTCTCACACACACATTGTTAACAGAGCTCTGTGAGGGCTGCAAGGCCAAGCAGGCAGGAGCAAATACGAGATTTGCTTATGGACACTCCCTTGTGACCTCTCATTATGGTAAATATTTAATTACACCATCATCTGCTGTCATCCCAGCAGAAAGCCTGTCTCATTCACTTCACATCAGCTGCAGATTTTCACCTCCTTTAGCCAGGTCGATTCCCCTTCCTCATCTCCTGGGGAAGCTCCTGAAGGAATAGTTGTGTCAAGGTGTTTTTTTCTCACTTCAGAAACAGTTCCTTGGCATTCAGCAGATCGATGTGTGTGTGAAAACAGTGGCCCAGACTTCCCAATTGCAGATCCATTTCAAGAACCAGTTTCCAAGTTGGCTGGCAGAATCCAGCTCTGAGGTTGGCAGAAGGTTTTGCCCTGCTGGGATGGGAGTGGGGCCCTGCAGCTCCAGGTGCCTGCAGGTGGATGTTGAAGCAGCAGGTACTGAGCAGATGCACCTTGGCTTTGGAAAAGATCATGAACTGACCCATTTTGTGGGGGTCAAAGAACAGTAAGACTCCCATCTGTTACAACAATAAATTTCAGGTCTCTGAACCAGGAATTCTGTGTCAATGCTCATTTCTTTCTTATGGATTTCTCCTAAGAGAAAATAACTCTGTCTAGTACATGAGGGGCTCACATCTGTATTTCTTATTCCTAGGAACAACTATTCCAAAAACTGATGAGTGAGAGAATTGTTTTCTAAAATTAGGGGATAGGAGATGCATGGAAAAATCACTGAAAACAACGAACTGCAGTTACAGGATTTATTATTGCATTGTATTTCTCCAAGCTGTCAGAGTTCACTGATTGTTTTGAAATACTCTTTCTAAAGGCTAATTTTGTTTTAAAGAGTATTTGCTACTGGAGACTGCCAGTACAGCTAATCCATTATCTAGCACCGAGCTAAAATAAAGTATTTACAGTGTTAGGATGTGCTGGATAGTGCTGAACACCTCGTGGTGTTCAAATGTTTGAATTCAGTGAGGCTCCCTGAATAAACCCCGCTTCATTCAGCTGGGAGAATGGGTTATGAAATTAGCAGAAGTGCAATCATTAATACCTATTATTCTTGTGCTTCAATGGAAGATAATCATGCTCATTGCTTTTCCAAAAATAGAGGTGTTTTTCCAGGACACAAATTACATTTTTCTTTTTTCTCTCTTGTTTAAAACTATTCATTATTATGAAAGTAGCAAGGAAAATGCATTAGGACAAAATTGGTATTTCTGTTCCATAGATTGAAACTTCTTCAAGAGCCAGAAATTTTAGAGAGGAGGAGAGCTGTTACATTAAATTAAAATACTGCTCATTTTACATTGTGATTGGGACAACTGCCATAAGCTTTTTTTTTTAAGCATTATTTAATTTCTGATTTAAATAATAGCTTGTTCTTAAGACACAGGCTGAATTCTCACTCCCCATCCAAGGCACACCTTGGACTCTGGTGAAGCAGAAACAGATGCTGTGAAAGACAGAAGAACTCAAGGAATATCTAAACAGAGGAGCCAGGATTGTTTTCATCCCTCAGATCCACTGGCATGGAATGAATTTGGTCCTGTGTAAAACCCTTTTTCCCAGTCCAAAGTATCTGGGAAGTGGAGCATGCCATGAACTCACAGGGTGTACTGCTGCTGTCACGCTCAGTTACAGTGGCTCTGTGCTGGTCATCTGAATTTATGTCACTCCCCTGGTTTGGAGCAGTGTCACCATCCTTTCCTGTCCTCTTCAATTGAAGATGTTCAGTAAAACTCAAGCACTGATTTATTTGGTAACCCCAGGTTTCTGTTTCTTGAATTGCCACCTACCAAAGTAGCTCCATCTCTGGGCTGTCATGTAGATCACGTGGGTGGTGATGCTGGCCTGCATCCTTCAGGCTTTCATTCTCCCATGAAAGGATGTTAGGATCTCTTCCTTAGAAAAATAACTTAAAAACCTCCAAAATGACAAATAGGGCAGCATCATTTAATGCAATTAACAGCTGATATGTCAGCTTAATGTTTGATTTTGCAGCCAGAGATAACAGTGACTTCAAAGGCCTTGTAGCCAGGAATGGTGCTGTTAACTCTGCAGTGTTGATGAAAGCTGTGGAAATGTCTTTGAATGATGTGAAAGGTGAATTATCCAGCACATATTGGCTGAAGTATTTAGAATTGTCCAATTGCATTGTGTGTTTTTCTGCTCAAACAGCTTCAGGACTAAGATTTTGAATGATTACAAAAAAAAAAAAAAAAAAAAAAAAAAAAATCTGAAATGCCAAAACCATAATGAGCATTTTAGAACTGACCTTTAGAAGGTACTTGTATACACTTTGTACACAGATTGTTTTGAACAGAGTCTTACTCTGAATTCTCAAACCAGTGTAATAAGGCAGGCCCTCTGTTAATATGGTGATAAACAGACACTAACCATAATTACTCAGTTTTGAAATACCTGAAAACCTGTAGCATCTACGTGCTAACAGTCTATGAGTAATTTAAAAGTATAATCCTCCCAGGTGCTGAATAATTGCCAAGTAATATGAATGTATTTCTGTGGCTCCAGTGAGCCTCTCTGTAATGCTGTGAAGTAATTGTGGGTGCATGGGATGTGGTTTGAGTGATGAGAGAAATTTGTCTGAGCCACTGAGCTGGATGCTCGCCCGCAGCAAGGTCCACCAGGGATCATGTCTAATCTTGAATGTGCAGATGGTGAGGATTAGGTGTGAAAGGATGTAAAACCCAGCAGCAGCTGGGGACAATGAAGTTCATTATAAATCTGTTGAATATTTTGAACTGCGAGGTGAGAGCTGAGTAAAAAATGCAGCAAGAGGTGGCATTTTATTGATTCAGTGGATGTATTATTTAAATAAAACTTACTTAAAAGCAAAGAGCTCTTTGATGAGCATCTGCGGCACCATAAAGCTGGAATATATTTATTAAAATGATTGGGTTCACCATGTAGCCACTCCTTGAGTTTCCTGGATCTTGGAATTGAATATACACCTTAAAGACTCAGTACTGGAACTCAGCATGCTGCCAAACCTGTTTCATTTCCTCCTCCTCTACCAAGAGACTTATTACTCTTGGAATGAATAATGGACCCAAAATAAATTAGAAAATCTGAGAGGTCAGTAAAAAAAAAAAAAAAAAAAAAAAAAAAAAAAAAAAAAAATCCCCAAACAAACAAAAGAAAAAACCCCAACAAAAAACCCAAAAAAAACCCAAAAAACCCCAAAAGAACAACAACAAAAAAAAACAAACTTCCCCCCCAAAAACAAATCCCCAAAACCCAAAAAACCCCCCACTATTTTTGGTAGACTTTGCTTTATAAACTCAAATTGCTTTATAAAAGATTGAATATTCATCTCTCAGGATGTCAGAAAGGTGATGTGACCTGCTCAGCATCACTCAAAGGCAAAGGGCAGAGCTGGGAATTGCATGCACTCTCTGAAACATTGCATGGGGTGATTTTGTGGTGTAGCTGATCCACTGCAGCAGGGATTTTCCAGTGGAAAATGTCCCTGTCACTGCTCAGCTCAGTGAGAACTGGGACAGGCTGGAGAGGGGGATTGAGGAGAGAAGAATCCGTGGTTTCCATGCAGGGGAGTTACTTGGGAGCTGAGAGGAGAGAATGCAGCAAACAGTTCCTTTGCTAAACCAGCTTTTCTCCAGAAAAACAAACAAACAAAATTGCATTGCTAAAAGACTTTGGAAAAGAAAAAGAAACCAGGGGGCAGCATGGCCAGGACAGCTGACCTGAGCTGGCCAGAGGGATATTCCAAATGATGGAAACATCTTTCCACTTCATAAACTGGGGGAGTGTGCTGGGAGGGGCTGGGCAGGGGTGCTGAGCATTGTGCATCACTTGTATTTCTTGGGCTTTGTGCCTCTCTTTTCTTCACAATCATCATCATCAATTATTAATATTAGTATCAATAATAATAATAACAACAATAATAATTTTATTTTATTTCACTTCTTCATTTCTTCTCATCCCAACCCTTGGGTTTCCCATTTTTGGGCCCCTTCTCCCCATCCCTGTGGGGCAGGGCAGTAAGTGAGCAGCCCCATGGTACTTTTTTGTAGGCTGAGGTTAAACCAGAAAATTTCCATAAAGACTTTCTTTAAAATTAAACTTGTTACAAAGTCTTAACAAAAGAAACCTCTTTTTTTTCTCCTCTTTCCAGCTAAATTGAGTTGATTCAGGGATGAGAATCAAAGATGCTTACAGTTTGTTAAATCATAAAAAATATCACATTTCAAAGCTTTTGAAAATAATGCAAATACTTTGGCTAATAAGACTTATTTTTTAAAGCAATGCTTTGGTCATTGAAGATGCCAAATTGATGGCCCAGCTGCATAACAAGCTCCAACCACAGATGAAAGCAGTAGAAGCAATGGATTGTGATGCTAATTTCCATACTTTGAGCTTTAAAAATGTTCAGGACTTACTGTTTAAGCACAAAAGAGTTCTTCAGACAATGCTGCTGCTCTGAAATTTTTATTCTTTCCCCCTTCAGCTTGAAATGGCAAGTTGAAAATTGGTTCTCCTGACTAACTTCTTTTTGTAGATGGATCTCTGCTGAGGGTTCATACTGTGATTCTCATACATTATCTAAAGACATTTGTTCTTCTTCTTTCCTCGTTTTATGTATTTTTATGTATAACTATTGACTTTAATGGAGCTGCTCCCAGTCGTCCCTGCATGTCTGGCATTTATTTTATTTTATTTTTGCTTTTGCTTAGGCTGTACTGTGAAACGAGAATAAAGCCACCAGTTTGTTCTTTGAAAATATCCAGTATCATTGCTATTTATTAGAACCATTATGAAAACTATAAGCTAAATGGAGATGATGTGAGGAGAATTCTAATTTTAGTGACACATAGAATAGAAGCATTTGGGAAATGGTGGCTCTCACCCTGGGGATCAGTTTGATTGTTCCTATAGATATGTATGGAAGCTGATTCAATTATTCTCATTCTAGTATGTTGATAAATATATTATTTGTGGATAAAACTGATTTCTTTTTCTTTTTTCAAGAACACTAGGATAAATTATGAACTTTGTCTTCTTCTTGATTATAATGAAGAACTGAGTCCTATTCCAGATTTTTCCTTTTTAGAGCAGAGTGGTTTTATCCATAGCAATCCTATGCTTTAGGAATTGTATGAAACCTCAGACTGTACATAAATCAGGCAAACACCAGGAAAATGTTTGACTTGTTTCTTACATGCAGGCACTGCACATCCTCTGTATCAAAGGTGAAGAGATGTAATTTTTATTGTGTGAGTTGATCTGTACTGCAAACCACGAAACCTTGGCTGGTTCTTCATGAGACACCACAAATGAACTTGTTGGCAGCACCAAAGTGTGGCAGCACTCCGACACAACCCAGCTGCTATTTTAATTGGAGGAGACCAAAGTGAGGTTAATGTACAGCCCCAGCTTTGCAGCCCACCAGATTGACAGTGTTTCATTTTACTGTCACTTCTCAAAATGTGGTTTTTCTTCCCTGCGATCCTCTCTCATTATAAGTTTTGCACTAGCAGGGGGATGCAATTGATATGCAGTCAAATCATTCCTGACATAGAGATTTTAAAAGCTTTTAGACTGGATGTAAAGAAGGAAGCCTTGTCTTTGCAGAGTCTGCTCAGCCCATCCATCTGCATTAAGCGTCTTAGAGTTACGCTGAGCAGAAATGACACCTTAAAGAAGACTAAGTGCTGCTTAACTTTTTAATGTCGTTCTTGGGAGGTCTGATGTTGAGTATTTTTCTTTTCCTGGTTGTGGTATCACTCCATCATTTTGTGAAAAATAAAACAGTACTTGTGTTTTTAATATGGACTTTTCTGTTGTTCCTTGTGCACCATGGAGATGGGAGTTTGTGCCTCAGCTTAGGGAGTGAAAGCCCCACACTGAGCATCAATTGATGTCTCCTTAAATATCTATTTATGAGAGAAAAAATGAAGCCAAAAAGAAGCCTCTTACATTTCTTACCACCAGACCCACAATGTTGCAAACTTGTCTTTTAATCCTGCTTCCAAATCCAATCCATGAAGACTGTCATTAAAATGAAGAGTTACACTTCATGATGGGCTGTTTCACAACCCCAGTCCTGTTACTGTCAGGAATTTTGTATTTTTGGGATTGTATTTATTCCTAGTCAATTCACATGTGAATAATTTTTTGCCAACCATGTCCTTCATCTTAAATCTTAGTCTGCACCATTCCATTTTGTGTCATTCAGCAGAGCAGTCTTATAGAGGCCTCTCACAGCCTTCCTTTTGCTACAGCTGAACAATCCCAGCTTTTTTAGCTTCTTTTTGCAGCCCTCCTAACTTCCTTTTTTCCTGCTTTGCTCATTCAGACTCCTTTTTGGAACGTAAATGACAAGAATTGTTCCAGATGAAAACTCACTGCCTTACTCAATTCCATCAATTATTTCCTCTGTGTGCTTGTCCGACACTCCTGGTATTGCACTCCCTTATTCACAGGTAGATTAAACTTATTTAGAGTAATAGATCTTCCCTCCAATACCATTTGCACCTGATGATTGCCTGACTTAAAACAAATTCTTACCAGTGGTCCCTGGATTTAGCAGCTGAGCTTCACACTCTTTGTTTCTAACCTGTGTCATAAATTTAAACCTCGTGGTTATCCAGCTCTTCACAGTGAGAGGCATTCAGATTTGTGTTTTAGATTCTGTCCAGTTTTTTTCTTCATAATCAAATTTCCTGGCTGCTAGAGTGGTTGTGTGATTGTATTGTCTTCTTAATCTTGTCTGATTTTTCAGTTTCTCCTTTGCCCAAGCTCTGCCCTGCCATTTCTTCCTTGGACATGCTGCAGCATCCTGCAGACTGGAGCCAACAATCTCCTTTTTCCTAACCCTGACATTACTATTTTGTGCTGAAACTTCCCATTTTGGCCTCAATCCTGACCCTGTTGCTTGCCTTTATTTATTTATTTTTTTTAATATTCGGTTCAAAAACCATTGTAAACCACAATCCAGCTTATACTCAGGATATATGAACATGGGTATAACCTTCTGTACACTCTTCTTTAATGAAACATCTGCAAAATGGAATATTACTTGAAGTCTTTATTTGTATTTAATATTAGTTTCAAAAACCTCATCTAAATTGACATTTCTGCCTCTCAGTTACACTTAAAAAAGTACAGAAAATGTCTATGATCACTAAATGTGCAGTGGAAATTACAGCTAAGAATAGTGCAAGGAAGTTTTGCTTTGGAGAAAGATTTATTTGAGGGGGAAAGTACTTAGCTATTCACAAGGAGCTAGGTCATGTAAGTGTAAGTTATTTTCAACAGTATCAAATTCAAGGTTAAAAGCTCATTCAACTCTTTTATATTAAAGGTAATATTTATAATATTGGTTACACTGGGTTGTGCTGCTCGAGACATTTTAATATTAACAATGTAAATGCTACAACAATGGTACCTCTGAGAAATATGTAATATATGTCTGTGCTGGTAATACAATTCTTACTGCCATTATCTACTTTATCTCATTTCCATTAAAGTGATGGATATTAAGCAATATGAAATAGAAATGGCCATTTTCTCTATTTTCTGCTTTTCTAGCTGGCAGTAGGTACCTGATGAAAATCTCATTTTATCAAGCACGTTTTAGATTTCAAGACTGGACTGTAATGGGTGAATAGCAGGAATAACACTAACAGTGAGTTTGGTCATTAGTACACAGAGATATTCAAGAGATTTTCTGAGGGTGTTCAGTAATTTGCTTGAAAAACATGACAATTCCTGTAGCTGCATAATTTAAATACTTCTTTGCTGTTTGTAGTCATGTCACAAATCGATAGGAAACTTTGTTTTCTGTAACCTAGAAACACAAGCTGATTCGCTGTCACAGAACTTAAATCTTAAAAATCCAGATGAGATAGTTAAAGGCTTCCTTCAGTTCAGATTTACCTTTTCATCATCTTTCCAAAGAACCATACAATTACCTACAAGACACCTAAAAAATGACCCTGTCCTTTATACTCATTTAATTGCAGAATACAATAGAATTCTTCCCCAGAAGTTGTTCTGCCAGCCTGCTGAGGTCCCCTCCAGACTGACATTACCCATGCTGTGCTTAATGTGTAACTATCCATCTTTTTTCTAAATTATTTGGAAGAATAAACAAAGAATCTTCTCTCACACAGAAGAGAATATCTCTTCAAGGTGCTTTCAGTTACCCTTTGTCCATTCTCCAAGAATTTTTCAGTTATCTTAAGATGCCCTGAACAGACTCGATGCTTTATCTGAGGATCCCTTCCCCATCCTCTGTCACCTCTCCCTTGTCAAAGTTTGTCTCCATTATTTACTCTCCTAATTCTGCAAAATATTGGAATTGACTCTTGCAGTCATGGAAGTGGCAGATAATTCCCAAAAGTGCTGCCTCTGAAGGTGTGATGCAGGGGTGTACAGATGTGAGAGTCTCCTAAAAGCAAGGAAACAATGATTCTTTTAAAATTCATATGTACTTTTTTCCAATAGCCACTAACCATAAAAAAAAAAAAAAAAAGGAAAAAAAAAGAAAAGAAGCTGCAATTTCTGTAATTACCATGTTGCAGAGGAAACTTCTAGGGGAAAAAGTGAAGTGAATATGATCCATTAGTATGCAAAGCTGTAACTCAATACAGTAAAAAGAATTCATGGGCTTGTGATTACATTGGGTGCAGTTAATTGACTCTCACTTCTTTATTACTTATAAACTGTGAATAAGATTTGACAAAGGCTCCCCCACACTCACACATATTGGTTTTATTAATCAGTAACTTTATTTTGTATTGCAATTAAGACCTAAAAATCCCCATCTGTGTTCTCAGCTCTCTGTTGCTATTGCCAGCATAACAAAAGCTTTGTGAGGTCAGGAGCCCTGAGACCACCCCAAATACTTTGTGAAGCTGAGACACAACTCTGCTCATTTTTGCTTACCTGCAAAACACTTAAACCCCTTTTATTGTGAATCATTTGGCTGCAGTGTTTCTTTGTTTGTCGATGATAAACAGGACTGAGAGGAGCTACAAGCCCAGAATGTCCAACATTGCTGAGCATAAAGCCTTAGGAAATAAGTAATTGAAAATTGTAATTGACTTCACATAATTATATCCCTAATTTTCAGAACATTTGTATGTTAATCCCCAGGCAAAAATTGAAATACACTCTTCTGGGTTGTTTGCTTGTTGCAAAGGCAGAATATTAAAAAACTTTGTGTTATTCCCTTGCCTGGCTGTGTACTACAGGGTTGAAATTGCACAAATATAATGTGCTGGGACAAATCAACACTGAGCACAGCAGCATCCCTGCTATTGAAATGCTGGAGAGCTGCCAAACAAACAAAAATAAATCATTTCATATGACATTATTTTGACTACTTTGACAAAAGGGAAAAGCAACAAGACATTAATTACAGGGCTCTGCCAAACTCTGCCACTGTTAGCAAAGTGTTCTAACTCTCCTTTGCAAGAATTTCATACTGAAATGGTGCCAAAATCCATATGTACCTTTTGGGTGCAGGTCAGTGCCATCAATCTGGAAACTGCTTCAGGATCAGTAGTGACACACAAAAAAAATCAAAATATTTTTCTTATTTATGAGTCTCCCTGTGTTACAGTTCCACCACTTCCTAAGATTTGGGAAAGACCCTGTGGGCAAATTCATTAAAGGCTAAAAGGAGGGATCAGGACAGAAAAGAATTTGCCTTGGTGAATTTTTCTGCCTCAGCTTTTTTCTCTCCTCTGTCCCCATTCAGCTCTCCTGGAAATGGATTTTAAACAGAAGCCTTTGCAGTGTTTGTTTTATGGCTCCTTTGGGTTTTGTCTTAAATGCATGGAATTGAAAACTGCTTTTTGTTTGTTGGTTGGTTTGGGGGTTTTTATGTTTATCTTTCCCCTCCCCACCCCCCTTCTTTTTTGTGCCTTTACCTCTTCCGAAATGCAAGATTTAGTTGTTGGTCAAAGGTGAACTCTTTCTTTACGCTGTGTTTTAGCAAAATCTGGGCTAAAATTGGGACAGTTCAGTTCTTAAAAAAATGAATTTTGTCTCTCCCCAGCCAGTGAAGAGGTTATTCAGGGAAAGCTGTCACAATTCCATAAAGTGCTTTAAATACTCCTTCACTCTGTAGGCTTTTGGCCAAGTTGTGCTCAGGAGTTCCAATGGTGAGGTAGGAGCTAGGGTGTGCTTCTAAATCCAGAGTCTGATTCAGGGAAAGGAGAGCTCTTCACCTGAGAAATACTCCTCCCCAAGGGTCTGAAAGGGATGTTAGGAACTCTTAAATGATACTTGAACAACGCAACTCCCAGGAGGACAGATCCCAGAGCACACTTATCCGCTTGCTTTTCCTCTTCCTTGAGTGCCCTCCTGTGCCAGGGAGACAAAAGCCGTGCCAGGGAGACAAAAGCCAGGCCAGGTTATGTGTTGTGTTTCAAACAATAAAAGCATTTTGTCTGATTTTGTGCTTATTGTCCTTTCTGCTTGGCTGCTTCAGTCCTTGTTGAGGAGAACAAGGATGGGAAGGATGTGCCTCTCTCTCAGCTGACCCCAGATCTTCCTTCTCTGGCACCGTTCTGAGCATCCTCTCCAACCTTCCCAGCATCAACTGGCTTTAGGATGTCCAGGAATTTGGGTTGTGGTCTCCTTAGGGCCCTGGCAGGGTCTGAGGGAGAGGAAGCCCTTTCTCCACCCCAGTTTGGTGTCACTTCAGCTCTTTAACACAGATTGAGAACAGGCTGTTCAGTGGGGTTATAGGAAACCTCAGCAGGTGGGGATGGGAAGTGTTTGGGCTCAGCAATCACTCTCACTGTGTGCACACTGAGCCAGAGAGGCTGCAGTTTCTAAAAGGACCAGCAGCAATCTATGGGATGTGTAACCACAGAGAAAAACCTTTTTTTTTTTTTTTTTTTTTTTTTTTTTTTTTT